>JASJET010000022.1:7740000-7920000 GCA_034092305.1 Diaprepes abbreviatus
GTCTAGAATTAAACCCTTTGGTGTTAGTTGTTGTCATAAAAGATGAGTTTATACTAGGAATGGACCTGATTCATCAACATAGATTCTCCTTTGACAACAAGTTCAATATTCTAAAGTTTGGCCTTGAAAAATTTATTTTACATCAAACTCGGCAGGCTTTCAGCAAGGTGACAGAGTTTGGTTATGGAATCCATAGAGAAAGAAGGGCATATCACCTAACTTGATGGGAAGGACCATATACTGTTCTGAAAAAAAATTTGCGAAGTTCCAAGACCAAAATGAAAGTAATATATCTACACAGGTTGAAGCCATACCACGGTTATGTCGAAACTGATCGGGATGATCAGAACTAGGTGGGGGCAATGTTACGGATGACTAGAAGAAACCTATTGATACGCCCTCGTATACAAATATTCCAACACGGTGAGTTATCCTTATTATAACGTGCCGAAAGGAATATTATATCGATGGTTGAAATTTCTAGATAGATCTCAACTTTTATCTTCTAGATTTATTTATGAATTTCCATAGGTATATAAATAAAGATAGGATAAGTGTAGTATACTTAGTTGTATAGTTGTATAAGATTGTGATTTAGCTGTGTTAGTAAGTAGTTAATATAAGTATTGGAAGTATTAGTGAAAGGTGTTGTGTTTTATTCTGCGAACCTAGGGAACGATGATTTTAAAGAGACAAAATCGTAACAATATTCTTATTTAAAATACTTATAGTCATCGATCAGAATCATCAGGGCTCTGGATTTCATTGTTATAATTTCAATACAGGGTGCTATAAATTCTGGTCTATGTATAGGGATCACGGTTACCTTAACAGATTCGAAATCAGTTAATTTGGGGCAAATGTGCGCAAATAATGTTGCTAAAATTTTGAAACTTCCGAACATTTGAGAAAAAAAATATTAGAAAAAAAAACATTTAGTTGAAGAGATATGTTAAAATATATTGCATATTCTTAATATGACTTTTCTGTTCTAATTTCAGTTTTTAAATCTAAATCATCATGAACCTAGTTTTCTTAAATATAGATCTGAATTGAATTAAAAAGGGGTGTTTAATCTACCAAACTTGATGATGTATTTCTCTTGCCTCTAAGGGATTTATGTTTCGAAGAGATAAAAATTATCATTTTTTATAAAAATTAAGATTGTTCTATATTTGAGTTGTTTAATAAGAAACAATCATTTATCAGGAATTAATAATAAAACAACGGCTTTAAAATAACAGCACTCTATTGCATTTCGGTTCACCCGTTATAAGGTTGAGAATATACTGGCCGGTTTTTTTTTATCTCGGTTTATAAGAAATTAAAGTAATACAGATAGTTTTACCAAGGTAAAAACTATATAGGCTTTTAATACCTACATATATATATATATATATATATATATATATATATATATATATATATATACATACAACAAGTGTCCCAATGTTTTTCTTTGTCTTCATATACAACATCATCTCTTTAAAATAGAATCACAGTCCTGTCACTAAATCTATCACTCTTACAATTATTCCGGTGAATAAATGTGGTTACATGGCCTCAACACCTGATCACTAACTACATTATTACTCACATCCAGCTGAACAGCTGAAATTAGCACTAAATGCTTTGGAGGAAGTATTTTTTTTAGAGAATACCGCGAAACGATGGGAACGGGTTTATTTAAAGAATTAAATGAGAAATCTTTTTTTATTTAACATATATGACATTTCCATATTATTTCGTCATCCACTCTAACTAAATAGGTTCTAATTCTCAGCACTTCGTCACTAACTCCTTTACATCAAAGTTTAGACGTTGCGCGAAAATCTCGGGCCCACACTCTTTCCCCAAGCTCGAAATAACGCTCTTGGTTTTTTTGTTTAAATTTAAGCTCTAAATTTTGTTGTTTACTTTTTACCACATTCTTAGTGGAAGGTAGCAGCATATCAAATTTTGTTTATAAATTACGTACAAATAAGAGTTTCGCTCAAGACTGTAAAGTGGTGGTATGAGTATTTTGATAGTGCAAGGGAAATGTATCTAATATCAAATTTATATATTTAGCGCCATCATTGAATTCTTTTAAAATCACCTTTTTGATCATTTTAAAACCAGATTCAGATAAACCATTTGTTTTTGGGTAATATGGAGCACCCATCTTCTGAATAACTCCAAGTTCAGATAAAAAAGAATTGAATTCTTTTGAACAAAAAGCTGTTGCATTATCTGTGCAGATTTCACTGAGGAGTCCAAATATAAAAAATAGCCTTCGAAAAATTTCTTGCTGTAAAAGCAGTCTTGTTATTAACCAAAATATATCCTAACCATTTAGAGGTAAACAGGGAACAAAAATCAGAACTTAATCTTGTCCAAACTTATTTGGGATAATTCCATATAACTAATAATGGTTTAGCGGGTTAATTTGAATACATTATACAAACTTCGCAAGATTTGGAAATTCCTCCAATATTTTTATTAATGCCTTACCACCAAACATAGCATTTTGCCAAGAATTTTATTTTAGTTACACCTAGGTGGCTTGAATGTAATTCTTGTAACTCACTGTCTCGAAAATGCGGTGGCACAATTACGCGACATCCCATATGTTCCATTGTTAATTCATTTTTTCTATTTAAAAATGTTTTCAGTTGTTTAACTGGACATCTTGCAGACTAACCTCTTCGTGCGTAAAATAAAACCTTACCCAAAATTGCATCAGTGCCAGTTTTTTCTTTAATTTTTCTGAAAAAAATTTGAATTTTTATATAATTTAAGTAATTAACTCTCTCATTCTCTTCACCATTAATAATGGAAAGTCTAGTGCTAAAATCATTGGTTGTTTTACCTGACAATCCAGACAAACAGTCTGCCGCGTAGTTGTTTTTTGAGGTAACATATCTAATTTCATAATTAAATGCCCTTCACTGAAGGCGATTCGCATAAAAAATAGGCAGGCCCTTTTTATCGGCGAAAATCGCCAATGGAGGTTTATGATTAGTACAGAGCACGAATTTGGTGCCATACAGATAATAAAAACATTTTCTTACTCCAAAAGTTATGGCAGTAGCTTCTTTTTCAATTTGTTAGTATGAAAGTTCAATAGCATTCAATAACCGGGTAGCAAATGCAATAGGCAACACTCGAGGCATCAACTATTAGTTTAATTTTCCATTGAGAATTAAAATGGACAAGGACTAGTAAAGATGTTAATATATATATTTTTTTTATTTAAGAAACTATTTTGGCATTCTCGTAACCATGACGAACGCCCATTTTTCTCTATACATTTGTATAGAAGGTATAAAACTGTGGAAGCATTTGGCAAAAATAATTGATCTTATCTAAAAACGATTTTAATTTTGTTACATCGGGGACACTTTTAATTTATTAATAGCCTCAACTCGTTCATCGGTAGTGCGCAAGCCCTAACGATTAATTTTGTGACCCAATAATGTAACCGACTCCTGGAAAGAAAAAAACAATTACCTTTTTTTACTTCAAGACTGCAATTTTTTTACTTTTCGAAAACCTGCTCTAATCTATTTAAATGCTCTAACGTATTCCTCCCCGTAACCAAAATATCATTCAAAAAAATACCACCCCTGGGATATTGCATAAATACTCAATCATATTTTGAAAAATAGCTGGAACGCAATGAATACCAACTGGTAATCTTTGGAAAAAAGAGCCTTGATGAATTGAAATTGTCACAAGTTCTTTCAATTCACCACTAAGCAAAATTTGCTAGTAAAATTTTTCTCCGCCTTCCAGCTGGCTAAATAAGTATTCAATTCGAGAAAGTGGATATTACTGAACCTCCAGTTGAGGATTGAGTGTAACTTTAAAGTCTCCATGAATTCTCACTCCATCATTTTTTTTAGAATAGAAACGACTGGAGTAGCCCATTTTGAAAACTCAACCGGTTCTAAATAGTTATTTTTAACTAAGCGTTCAATCTTATTTTCAATTTTCGATTTTATCGTAAACGGTGTTGGACGAGCTTTAACAAATTTTGGGACAGCATTTGGTTATAATGTTAGCGATACTTTAAATTTATTGAACGTTCCTACCGTTCCATCAAATATCTCCTGATACTTATTAAAGAGCTTCTGCAATTTGGGAGAAGAATCTATACGTAACATATCTTGAAATTTATCCATTTTATAGATTCTAAAATTTAACATTTTTAACCCATTTCGCTCAATTAAGGGTGGTCCTCTATTTCTAATAACATATTTTTTAAAACATAATTTGTTTGGTCATAAACAATTTTTAAATTGACATATCTGAGTGGTTCAAAAGATATTCCAATGTAATGTCTCAAAAACAGATCATTTTTATTTAGCTGAACATTTTAAAAATATTTTCAATACATTTTCTCTGAAATAGTTGCGTGAGCAAAACCAGAGTCAATCTCGAAATTAAATGGAATTCTTTCAACCTGCAAATTAATATAAATGGGCGTAACATCTCTATGTTTTTAGAAGAATTAATGTCTGTCCTTATTATTCAAAAAACAATCGCGGACGAATCAAAACTGGGTTCCTTTAGTACAAAATTTTGTTCGTAACTTGTATGGTTACACATAGGAGCGAGATGCCCCTTTTTACTGCATTTATTGCAAGAATAATTTTTATACGTACATTTTATGGTTTTATAATGAGAACGCCTACAAATTTGGAACATACTCTTTTCCACTAATTCTATAGATGTTCCCTCTGAATGTTCCAGTGTAGATGATTTTTTGACAAATGAAATTTTAATGATTGAAGCAAGCAACACCGTGTCACTGCTAGCATCTTCTTCAAATAATCTATCCATTATTCGACTATCTCGCATACCCATAACAAACATGTCTCTTGAAAGGGTATCCAAAGTTATATTTCCCGAAGAACCGAAGTTTGCTGCCAGAGATTTTACTCTAGGCTCCCAACCGCACACTTTTTCATTTGGCAATTTTTACTAGTATAAAATTTTAATCATTCTGCAAAAAGTTGTTTTACAGGAGAAAAATGTTTTAAGAGCAGTTCATTTAACTAGTTATATGTAAGTTCTCTTGGTAATTTAGGAACACATAAATATCTTAAAATGACATATCAATCTTCTAAGTGTATATAAATTGTCAAGGAAAACTAATTTGATCTATCCAAAAAAACTACATAAATAGAAATTTTGGGGTCAAAAATAGTAAATGTTCCTAGAAATGCACATGCCGTTTTTGCTTCTTAAAAAAGTATTAACGCGCTACCACAAAAAAAAAATTAAGTGGATTACGATTACACTACTCGTCTTCAAATGTATATATATATATATATATATATATATATATATAAATATATATATATATATATATATATATATATATATATATATATATATATATACATATATATATATATATATATATATATATATATATATATATATATATAAAAATATATATATATATATATATATACATATATATATATATATATATATATATATATATATATATATATATATATATATATATATATATATATGCACTGGTGTTTTTCCGGTTTTCAATCCGTTCGTCAATAGAAAAATCTTCACGACGTTTTGCCAATATCTCAACTGACATTTTTAAGCGATGCTTCCTCGACTTGGAAGTCAAGCAGCCGTCGAGAAAGCATCATTTGAAAATGCCAGACGGGATGTTGGCGAACCGTCGTCAAAATTTTTCTATTGACGAACGGATTGAAAACCGAAAAAACACCAGTGCACAGCCCAGTATCCATGAAAATCTACGATACAAAAATGTTGTCGCTATGAGTGCATCGGTTCGCCCGTGAGAATTTTTCCATTTCGCCGAAAACGTGATGGCAGATAGTCGCGAGCAACGCGCAGCAGTGAAATTTTGTTTCCTGTTGGGGAAATCGGCCGCGAAAACTATTGTAATGCTCAATACTGCTTATAAGGATGCTGCTCTAAGTAAAACCAGAGTCTACGAGTGGTTTTCACGTTTTAAAAATCGAGAAATGTCAATTTTAAACCAACCCCGTTCAGGACGCTCCTTAACGTCAAGAAGTAACAAAAACGTCGGCAAAATCAATGCTCCCATTCGTGAAGACCGTAGCCGAACAATTGATCAACTCTGTGAGATGTCTGGAATGTCATGGAATTCAATTCAGAGGATTATATCCAAAGGTTTGCACATGAGAAGGGTTGCAACCAAAATTGTCCCTCGCCTTCTCACAGACGAGCAAAGGGAGCGTCGACTTCAGGCATTTTTGAGCTTCAAAATCAGCTCGAAGACGATCCTGAATTTTTTTCCAAGGTGATTGCTGGTAGGGAATCGTGGTGCTGTGGATACGACCCCGAAACAAAAGAACAATCAACCCAGTGGAACAACTGTCTCTCCTCGTCCCAAAAAAGCTTACCAAGTGTAGTCAAACATCAAGACAATGCTCATTTATTTTTTCGATTGCAAAGGTGTTGTACACGCGGAATTCGTTCCCCCGGGTCAAACTATTAATCAGAAGTTTTACTTGGAGGTTTTGAAAAGATTGAAGGAGAGTAGTCGGAAGCAAAGGGCAGATCTTTGGCGCACAAACAACTGGTTTTTCCTTCATGACAACGTGCCGGCCCACACCGCCCTTTCCGTAAAAAGCAGCTTTTAACCAAAAACGGCATGACACTGATTGTCTACCCCCCGCCCCTACTCACCGGATCTAGCCCCCTGTGACTTTTTTTTTGTTCCCGACTTAAAAGGAACATGAAACAAAAGCGCTTTGCCACTATCGAGGAGGTAAAATAAAAATCGCTGGAAAGCCTAAAGGACATCCTGATAAGTGAATTTAAAAACTGTTTTGAACAATCGTTTGGTGAAGTGCGTTGTGGTCAATGGAGATTCCCATGTAGGGAATCGAATTTGTGGTATCTTGTATACATCATATTAGAACAGAAAAGTTGTTATTAGGCTTAAGTGCCCAAATATTTTTGCTAAGTTAATATCTGAATAGATACGCGTGTTTATTTTGGGTATTATGAAGTATTTTAGTTAAAATATAGGGCCTGAAACCTAAATTACAGTTCTTGTATAGTATACAATGTTGGATTAGTGGGATACAATTTTTTCTGCAAACGATATTGCAAGAGAATTTGCTGGATTGGCCTCACGGTGGTATCAATATATCATATTTTATAATAATTTAGATATAATTCAATAATTTTTTTTTATTAATTTACTTACTCTATACCTGCGAATATGAAGGTAAACTGCGATGCGTTGATGGGTTCCCCTTGGGTAAAAAGTTGCCTCCCAATTGGAGATGTATCTCAGAAGTTGAGAATCGCAGGTATTAATATGTACAACTAACTTCAATCCGTTAACCAGAGGACAAAGCAAATACTATATATATATATATATATATATATATATATATATATATATATATATATATACATATATATGTATATATATATATATATATATATATATATATATATATATATATATATATATATATATATATATATGGTTTTTTGTATTCTTGGGGTTAGGTTCACGAACATAACCTCTAGAATTCAAAAAAAAAATATTGATACATATATTCAATGGTTCAAGAAAAACAGAAATATGTATTATATATATATATCTATATATATATATATTTATATATATATATATATATATATATATATATATATATATATATATATATATATATATGACATTCTATCATTCTTGCGTCCTTTCAAAAAACGATCTTATCGCAACCACTGGAAGGAGTGATGTTAAACAAGTTTAAGCCATGTATGTTGGTAGAAAATTTAATTCTCTACCTGGTAATCATCTTCAAATTGGAGATTTCTTCTTTTTTTTCTACTCCTTTCAAATTTAAAACAATATTAGCTCCACTCGAATGTATATTGTACATTTTTTGTATATTATTGCCAAACTTTTATTTTTTATTAAAGTCAAAGAATAAACATAACATATTTTTGGATAATACTGTAATAGTGATGTAGAAACAGTGACCTGAGGAACATCTCACCGGTAGTTTTCGACGCCAAGAGGAATCAAATATCAGAAATCATGTTATAAAAAGTATGTCAAAGAGTATCTATGGAACCCACTGATGAGTCCACTGCCGGTGTCAGAACGAAACACCCGGGATATCATGGGTCGAAAATTTGCAAGTCGTTCTGGGTTATGGTGAATTAAAACAATATTTTGAATAGCAGTTCATTTAAGGTTAAAATGGATAACTTAAATACAAGGTCTGAGACTGTGCTTTTGTCATCAAACACTCAGGATTATTATATGCTATTCATTAATATTAGTTTAGCGTGTCCAATGTACAGGTTTACTGATTATAAATGGATTACTCATCTAACCCATTTATTTGATAAGCTTCATGAAGATGTAATAGTAGTATTTCTAAATAATTTTTTACAAAGGTAAAAGAAAAACAACCAAACCTTAGATTGGGTGCTTCGACAAAGTTTAAAAACTTCAAATCAGGTGACATTATAGAGAGTGTTTCATTTAAAAAATTGTAAGAACTAGTGTCAGAAGTAAGGATTATCACCAGATTTCCGGAAAATTATATAAACCAGAAGAGGTAAAGAAAAACAGGCTTAACTATCGGATTTGTCATGAAGTATGACGATAAATCTAATTTTAGATAAAGTTCTTGAACAATCTATTTTGAATCAAAAGATAGCAAAAAACTGACTTTACTATCAAATTTGTCATCAAGAACGAAGCCTAGAACCGAATTTTCGACGAAGTTCTACAACATTCCATTTGAAAATTAGAAGAGGTAGCGAAAAACTGACTTTATCGTAGAATTTATACTCAAGAGCATTTACTTGGAAACTAGAGAATATCTCGAAAAACTGTCTACACCATCAAATATGTCCTCAAAAAGCAAGCATACAACCCAATTTTCTACATATTTCTGGAACATTCCATTTGGACACTAAAAAATGTACCGAATTTTCGATCAGTTTTAGATCATTCTATTTGGAAACTAGAAGATTGCGAAAAAGTGGTTCCACCATTGAATTTATCATTAAAAGAGAAGTTTGGAACTGAATTTTCGACAAAGTTCTAAAACATTTGATTTAGAAATTAGAAGATATAGCTAAAACGAACTTCACTGTTAAATTTAGTATCAAGAAAGAAGTTTGGAACCGAGTTTTTAACAATATTCTAGAAGATTCTATGGTAAATACTTGACAACAAACAGCTGAAATGAAATATTAAGGACGAAATATATAGTCGCTCTAAAGACAAAAATGAAGAAGAACGTCGTCAAAAAGAATAGCGTTGTGTAAAAGAAAACCACGAAGAAGAAGAATGTCGCCAAAAAAAACAACAAGAAGAATAACGTCATTAAAAGAAGAAAAAGATCTATATAAACTTTGCTAATGGATAAAAGAGACCATTGTAAAAGAATTAGATAAATGTAAAAGTTTAAGAAAGAGAGAAGTTAAGTGTGGCAAGAGATTTTAAAAGTACGTCAAGAAGTTAGTAGTATTGAATCAATTGTGCAACAAGACATAGGAAAAGTGTGAGAAGAAGTAAAATAAATCGTAGACAGAAGAGAATCTAAAATGAAGAACCTTCATTTGGAAATCAATAAAATAAAGAAGCCTGGGCTCTCCTAACTACACACAATTGATGACAATCAAATATCTTGGATAATGTGCAAATACCAATTTGAAGATGCTGTTACTGTAAATAATTGAAAATACGAAGAGATAGATACTTCATTAGTAATTGCCCTTCCTGGACCAGCACTGGAGTTATTGCAAACCATTCCTACAACTCAACAGATCCAGCGTATTTTGAGTATAAGCAAGTTTAGTTATTGTAGTAAAGCCTTGGGTATTACTTTGGAAACAGAAGCAGCCTATAATATGTCAAGACTAAAAATAAGAGCGGTTTCCAGAAAATAAATCAAATATTTATCGAGTCAAATAATGGAGGAAATGTTATATGAAATCTTTAAGAAACCAAATACAAGAAGCGATACTTGATACTATAGAAGAAACCAGATAGAGTGCTACAGATGTGGACCAAGGTGTTGACCAGTATGGAGAATACCACTAAGTGATTTTTATTCATAGCCTAAGACAGACCGCCAATCATCTTATAATTGAAGGATGTCAATGTTACGCCTTATATCATAACTATTGACACTGGTTAAGTAATATCTCTGATAAAATCAAACCCTGTGGCAAAATTAAAATTCTACCATTGTCCAGAACAACAATAGGATCTGTATCTGTAGAAGCAGATGCTGTGATTGAAGAAAAGCTTGAGGAGCTTCAACTTGGAAGGCTAAAATTAAACTATTTGTTGTTAGTTGCTGATATTGAAGAGCTTTTTCTGACTATAGACCTATAGATTTTCCTTCGACAACAAGCTTATCATTCTAAAGTTTGGTCTATGATACGTAATACCGAGCTAATCAGAGACGTTCCGGGCAAAAAAAAAACAAGATAGAGAGGAGCAGAGAGAAGATCGTTTATGAAAGACTGGACAAGAGTTCTGGCTGGCAGCCACGTTGAATTAGTTCAACACCTCAACGAACCCTGTAAATACATAGTAGCGGAATCACTAGTCAATTCAAATGACATCATATTAATAAGAGTAATGAGTATTCTTCCTAACGATGTCAAAATTATTAAAGAAGACGAAGTATCATTATACGAGTCAATTAAATGTTTGGTAAAATGTCAACAACTTGGCAAATCTACATTAAAGTCATCATATAACGAACTTATAGAAGAACTTCAGATAAATTCGAAACATCTTTCACCTCAAGAACTTAAAGAAGCTAAGACGTTTATAAGAAGGCAAAATGATGTTTTTGAAGCAAAAGTTTGTAATGCATGTACGACGAACATCATCTAGCATGATATAAATATGGGCAGTGCACAACCAATACGACAGCCATCTAGATGTCTTCCCATAGCCAAATGCCAGGAAGTGGAGTTATCTGTAGACAAAATGCTGAATGAGGAGGCAATAGAAGTTGGTTATCTCTTATAATATTTGTAGATAAAAAGGGTGGAACACCTAGATTTTGTTTTGACTACAAAACGCTTAAAGACGTTATTAAGAAAGACTCAGCGTTGGTTCGATCACAGTGATTTTCCACACTAGATCTAATAAGTGGATATTATTGGCAAGTAGGCATTCAAAATAAAGATACGGAATAGACTGCTTTTTCTATTGGTGCTGATCTCTATGATGTTATGCCAAATAGAACTGCGAGGTCTTGTATGGAAAATAAATTTAGTCTATTTTGATGATGTCATGGTTGTGGGAAAACATTCGATGAACACTTACAGAATCTACGGGGAGTTTTTGCAAGAATTAAAAACGCCAAGCGCTAACCATCGACTTAACCTCAAAAAGTGCTTACCATTTGAACAAAAAGTTGATTTTCCTGGGCATATAGTATTTCACGATGAAGGAAAAAAGCAAATAATAACAGATAGGCCTTGACCACATGACCAACATAAATGGAGAAGTTTTCTTCGATTATACAGATACTATAGAGGATTCATAGGTGTTGCAAAAAATTCTTTATTAATGAACTTCTGATATTGATCAAGCTTTCTGAAAACTCAAGGCTGCGTTATATTTCAGTCCAATTTTAGGCTACCCACAAGATCATGAAAAATTCATATTGGATACTGAGGCCAGCAACAACATTTAGGATGGCCAAGAACGAGTTACTGAATATTTCAGCGAAGTGCATTTAAAACTGGAAAGAAATCATTATGCCACAAGAAAAGAACTAATCGCAATGACCAAAGCTGTCCTATGTTTTCATAAATATTTGTGTAGACAGGAATTTTTAATTAGGAGAGACCACGCAGCTCATAAATGGCTCCTAAATATGAAGCAACCTAAAGAACAAATAGTAAGATAACTTGAAAAACTACAACGGTACAATTTTAAAATCAAACATAGACAAGAAAAATTGCATAATAATTTAGATGTCCTCTCATGTAACGAATAATGCAATTACTGTAGCAAAATAATACAAACGTGTCAAACGGAAATCAAAAATTAGTTGATAGTACCTAGAAACAAAGCTACAGTGGTTTTAGAAGAAATTCATAATGGAAAAAAAACTCCAGACAAAACTTCAAGAATGATTTTACTGGGTTAATTATTGTCAAGACGTAAAATAATGGTATAGATACAATTCTAAATGTGCAGTTAGCCAAGGTACAAGGTAAAAGCACAAGATCTAAGGGAAAAGTAAAGAAATATAATGTTGGAATATTTTTTGAACGGATGGACATTGATACAGCTGAAACCTTTCCAGAGACAGATATAGGCAAAAATACATCTTGTCTGCTATTGACGATTTCAGTAAATGGTCTGAGCTATTTGCTATCCTTAACCAGGAAACTTCAACAGTAACTGAAGTCTTAGTCAACAATATGTTCAGTTGAAATTCGTTTGGAGCTACATTCTGGCCACGAACGTAATTTTGAATCTAAGCGTTTTTAATACTTTTACAAGCTACTTAACATCGAACAACAGCTAAACGTCCTTAATCAGATGGCATGATTGAACGATTTAATAGGACCATT
This sequence comes from Diaprepes abbreviatus, assembly GCA_034092305.1. Taxonomy (NCBI): domain Eukaryota; kingdom Metazoa; phylum Arthropoda; class Insecta; order Coleoptera; family Curculionidae; genus Diaprepes; species Diaprepes abbreviatus. Next base: position 7,752,601 of record JASJET010000022.1, read on the forward strand.
GAAGAGCATCTCTCAAAAGCTGTGAAAAGATATCAGAAAGATTGGGATAAATATTTGCCAATCTTCTCAATAGTTTACCGATCTGCACTTCACGAAGCTACTATTCGGAAGGAAACTTGGGTTCCCTTGCAACTTGAAGGTTTGGAAGTCAAAGAATAGGTGAATGCTGTACAAGAGAAGTTACACGGAGTTCAAAAACTAGTTAGAGAAAGCATGAATCTGTCAACAAACAGAATGAATACAAAATATGACGTCTCGGCAAACTCGCCATAGTTTCAGCAAAGTGAGCAGTGGAATCCACGGAAGAAGAAAGGCAAATCACCTAAGATTAGCCAGGTTGGGAAGGATGATGTATTATTTTGAAGATAATCAATGACGTTGTTTATAGAATTCAACGAAGTCCTAAGAACAAGTGAAAGCAATACTACGAAAGTATCGAAGATGATCAGAATGATTAAAATTACGAGGGAGGTGGTGTAACAAGAACCATCTGAATCCTACCCTCTTCTTTATAGAAATACAATCTAGAAACTTTTGTTGGTAATTTTTCTAGGAAGATTCTAGACTTTTACTCTAGTATGTTGTATAACTGTACATAAGTAGATAGAGTATGAGCTAGGAGTTAGTTGTAATTTAATAGTGGGTAATTATAAAAAGAGTAAAATCATAGCAATATAAATTTCTATGTACTGCTGGAGTGTGGCTCATAAATGTTATCAGTTGTTGGATCTCATTATTGAATAGATTAAAAAGTTGACTGAGAGCGGTCAAGTGTTTTCAAGGCGAGTGAACGGTATTGATGGCGGATTTTCTGCTCCACAGCGATGGGAACATTTCTTTAATATCTTTAAGTCAGTAGTTAATGAAATAACAGTTGCTTTGTTATTTTATTAAGTTTCGGATTATGCGCGGCCTGTGATAAAACTTCAAATCTTCAATTTCATTTAAAGAGGTGATGTAAAGTTTTATAGGTAGCTTCTGCTTCATCAAAGGCAACAGAAAAATAAGGAACATTTCTTCTATAAACAATAATAAACATTTGTGATGGTTATATCACAACACTGCTTTAGTGGTGTAAGAATATTCATTTTAAAAGTCGGAGATAAGTAAATATCTTTTCCAGAATCGTACTTTGCGGTACATTTAATAGTTTCAATAAATTACTCAAAGTTTCGTGGTTTCAATGCCTAACTCATATCAGTATTAGTCAGCTCAAGTTTTCTCAGTTCAGTGATGATTTCTCTGTGAGAACTATATTTATACACCTACACCCGAATTCGCAAATTAAAACATCATTTTTCGCTTTCAAAGATATCTTGTCTACACGCATCCGATATTCAAATAAAATAAACATATATATATATATATATATATATATATATATATATATATATATATATATATATATATATATAATAATCTTTTGTCAACAAGTTTGTTAATTACCATAGTCCCGCAGTCAGCAGTCAGATACCAAATAAAGCAAATATAAAATTATTACTTAAAAAAAATTTCAAGGCCACTCCAATAATCTATTAATAGAATGCTACGTTGTCAAACATCGATGGCAATAATATTAAGAAAGTGAAAGAAAAGCGTAAGGGAACGTATACACAAATGTATATTTTTGTGCCTATATACAGAAGTTCGCTGAACTAACGATATACTCTTGTTTTTAAGTGGTAATATTGTTGAGTCCAAAATTTTGTAAATATATTTTTATTTCACCAGTCTTAATATATGGCGCGGAACTGAAAATATATTCAAAAAGATCATGTGACAGCCGATAAGAAAAATTTAAACTCACCTTGTAAAATGTTCAGGAAACCCGAAAAAACATCGGTTGAACTATTGCATCCGGTACACGGACGTAATAAATAGATGGTCGCAATAATAACTGTAAATGGTCAATGTATGGCTGCAACAATGATAGCAGGCAATATATATATATATATATATATATATATATATATATATATATATATATATATATATATATATATATATATATATATATATATATATTATGTTTGAGCTAGTGATATAAATGTATTTAATGAACCAAATATATATATTTTATGTTAGTAATTGAGTAAGCATTTCTAATAAATGTTTATTTTATTTGAATCGTGCTTTATTTTCACTTAGGTCAAAAAAAGAAGGAAAGGAAGTATATATATATATATATATATATATATATATATATATATATATATATATATATATATATATACAGTGCCTTCATTTCAAAACGAACCATCCTTAATAACTTTGTTAAATAGAAAAATTTAAAAAAAAGAAAAAACACGTCAATTTAGATATACAGGGGGAAGTTTAATTTTGCATTTGCTAAAAGTCTGTCAATCACCTCCTCATCTCCAGCTAACCTCACTTTGATATGTCAAATGGGAACCCCCACCTTGTGACACATCATTGTAAGCAGCATAAAATTGTCTATCCAACCGTATAAAAAAAATTAAATCGGTTGACGTACAAGCGAATAGTGTGCAAAAATGTCTTGTAATAATGCATAATATATCGGCCTCGAACTTTGGTATGTCAAATGATTACCCTATAGTGTGATACATCATTTTAAAGGGCATACTATCTCCTATTTAGCCAATAAAAAAAAAAACAAAATCTGTTGATGTACAAGCGAATAGTAAGAAAAGATGTGTGGTAATAATAGACACCTTATCACATTAAACTTTATTATGTCAAATGGCTACTTCATAGAGTAAAATATTATTTTAAATTTAAAATAAATATTTTTTTAAAATAATAAACAGTTAAAATATTTGCGAGAAAAAAACTAAGCCTGTTTTAAAATTCATCGCAAAATTCATTGCAGTCTAATCAATCTAGTGTATTTATTTCAATGATATTTTTTGCGGTACCTGATAGGTACAAGAAATCACTGCAATAAATAAAATTTTTAAGATCTTTAAACACCAGTTGTTTATTATTGTTAAAATTGTCATTGTGACGCCTAGTTGAAACGTGAATATAAATGGTGTATACGCTAGCCGAAAGAATAGAAATAATTTTTCTCTATGGAGCTGAAGATCGATGCGCTCGTAGAACCGCCAGAGCATTTAACGAGAGGCATCAAGACAAAAACGTGGGCCATAAATATGTACTCGAATTGGTACGAAAGTTTGAAGAAACGGGATCCGTTTGTAATAAAAAATCTATTGAGAAAAGGGTTGTAGATGAAGCATGCCAAATCGAGGTACTAGGACAGTTTGCAATAGATCCAACTTTATCCATCTCAAAGGTCGCAGATTTAACCAACATTTCTGCTGGCTCTGTGCATAAAGTTTTAAAACAAAATAAGTTTTTTCCCTACAAAATTCAAATTCTTCAAGAACTCGGAGAAGACGATTTTGATAGGAGAATTCAATTTTGCGAATTAATGTGCCAACGAATTGACGAGGACCCCCATTTACCTAAGAATATCTGCTTTAGTGATGAATCAACTTTTTTTCTAAATGGACTGGTTAACAGACATAACTGCAGATACTGGGATAATGAAAATCCGCACCTTTTCCGAGAAGGGCATACTCAATATCCCGAAAAAATTAACGTGTGGGCAGGAATTTATGGCAATGAAATCATCGGGCCATTTTTTTTGGAAGATAATTTAACTGGGCAAATTTATTTAAACCTTTTAGAAAACACAATATACCCTGCCATTGTGCAATCTTTAGAAAATCAAGTGGATGAAAATGCTGTTATGGTACTAAATGAAAATAATTTGCATTTCCAGCAAGATGGAGCTCCCCCGCACTACGCTTTGGCAATTCGAGAGTGGCTTGATGAACATTTTCCAGGGACGTGGATTGGCAGACGTGGTGCAATTGAATGGCCAGCACGGTCTCCAGACCTAACCCCTCTAGACTTTTTTCTTTGGGGGTATTTAAAAAGCAAGGTTTATAAAACCCCACCTGAAAATATTGACGATTTAAAAGATCGAATTGTTCGGGAATGTAGAGGAATTAGCAGAGAAACCCTTGCCAATGTTCGTGGGGAATTTCAAAATAGGCTTTTTTATTGTCTCGCTAATAACGGCGCACATTTTGAACATTTAATAAAATAATTTTCTTCAACTGAATAAAACTGAATAAACTGCTTATATTTAACACACATTTTTGCATCCTAATTGCCTATAACGTCTATTAACTTAATTTTTTTTGACATCGTTGGATAGCAGATCGTACGTCCTTTAAAATGATGTATCACACTATAGGGTAATCATTTGACATACCAAAGTTCGAGGCCGATATATTATGCATTATTACAAGACATTTTTGCACACTATTCGCTTGTACGTCAACCGATTTAATTTTTTTTATACGGTTGGATAGACAATTTCATGCTGCTTACAATGATGTGTCACAAGGTGGGGGTTCCCATTTGACATATCAAAGTGAGGTTAGCTGGAGGTGAGGAGGTGATTGACAGACTTTTAACAAATGCAAAATTAAACTTCCCCCTGTATATCTAAATTGACGTGTTTTTTCTTTTTTTTAAATTTTTCTATTTAACAAAGTTATTAAGGATGGTTCGTTTTGAAATGAAGGCACTGTATATATATATATATATATATATATATATATATATATATATATATATATATATATATGTACGATTACTTTAAAACTTCTCTATTGACTGAATACTATGGTAACATCGCATAATTGGATTTCTGAAAAATTTAGTACGGCGGAAAACAAATAATATACTATTATTTTAAATTGCTTTAACCTATACTTAAATTGTTAGTATCAGTTCTGAAATTAAGGATGCTTTTTAGTTCTTTTTTTAATATGATTCATTTCCTTTATGTTGATTAAAATCTGACGATGCTGGATACAAAACTGACTAAAAACCCAAAAAAAAAATTAATATGAATTTAAAATTAATATTTTAATGCCGGGATATAATGTTTACAGTTTTCGAATTCCTACAAAATTAATATTAGGGGGTTTCAAATTCAATATGACTGATTCAATATGACAGGCCAATTTTTTTCTTTATTCAAGTTCCAATTGATATTAGTTCAGTTTAATAAAACTTTCAATATGTTTGATTAAATAGGTACTTTTTGAGATCTTAAAAACGTTACAAAATACATCTACAATCTTGATTAGTACCTTGCTATTGAAGTAATTAGAGATATCGCGATAAATTCAATTCAAAGTTAAACCAAAAATAATAAAGCATAATTAGCTATAATTGATATTTTTTAAGGTGGCGCCTAACTAGTGCTAAACGAAACACTAGATTCAAACTATTTATAGTAAAGAAGTAATCATATGTAAAGTCAGTCATAAAATCATACTCAAGCTTACGGGTAGGTTTTCTACTCGCTCCTAATTTAATGTTTTTGCATGAAAACGATTTTAAAAATTTCAATTAGAGATAAAAATATACTGAATTATTTTTACTTTTCAGGTTCAATTTTTTATAGAAATAACGTCCTTAGTCTCTTTGTATATATATATATATATATATATATATATATATATATATATATATATATATATATATATATATATATATATAGTATATTATTATCTGTAATTGAAATTTTTAAAGCCGCTGCCATGCTAACACATTACATTATCGGTTTCCTGAAAAAAACTCGTAAGCTTGGGTAATGATCTTATGAATGACTTTATATGTTATTGCTTTTTTACTACGAATAGTTTGAATCTAGTATTTCATTTAGCACTAGTTAGGCGCCGCCTTAGAAAATTTCAATTATAGCTAATAATGCTTTGAATTCAATTTATCGCGATATCTCTAATTATTTTAATAGCTAGGTACTAATCGAGATTGATGATTTATTTTGTACTATTTTCAAGATCGCTTGCTTTTTTACCGAGGACCGATCAAATGTCAATTAAATGGAACTTGGACAAAGAAAAAATTTGGTCCGTTATATTGAGTCAGCCATGTTGAATTTGAAACCCTCTAATACTAATTTTGTAGGAATTTGAAAACTGTTAAAATTATATTCCGGCGTATTAGATCCACACCCCCAAAAACTAATAAGTACCGTATATCATTTTGAAATATTAACTTTAGATTCGTAACCTTACCTCTGGAATATATGAAGGTTTGTGCAAATTTTATGTCAATGTCAAAGAGTCAATCAGTAGGATTTCTATATTTTCTTTTAAAGTGTGGAAAGTATAAAAATAACATATTCGTATCATTCTTAATTCCAAAAAAGAGCAATGGAAAATTAAATATGTACAGTAAAATGTGAAAAAATGTGTTTAATATTTACTAAGATATTCAATGATTTGTTAAATCTGTACATATTTGGTCGGATTAAATGAACCGATCTTGAATGAATGAGAGTGGTGATTCTCGATATTCGGGGCTTAGCCTTGTTGGGTTTAATTAAGTCCCATTGTGACTGTAAGTCATTCGGTACTGATCGGCTTTACAAATCGAAGCAGCCTCGTTCCCTGACCTTGCCTGACTGTTTTGGGTGATATTATTCTCTGAAATGTCTCTTTCAATCCATTGAGTGCCAGACACTCACTGAAAAGATGGTCAACAGTCTTATCCTCTTCCAGGCACCATTTGCATACCGGATCATCCGTGATGTCAATCCAATGAAGATAGCCTCGCAGATGATAATGTCCTATCAGCAATCCCACCAGCAATTCTTTCCTCCGAGAAAAGAAGCTCCCTAAAAAGTCGCACATTAGGCCCAGTGTTACGTTCCTTGTCACATCATTCCAGAGGTTTCCCTCCAGCATTCGATAAATTTGTTTTCCAGTAATAATTTCAGTTCTCTCCTATTGATAGTAATTATAACAGTATAAATTACTCAAAGTTGTATAATTCAGCCGCTGATTTCACCTTTGCCAAATGATCCGATTTCTTATTTCCGTGCATACTCGAATGACCTGAGAACCACAAAAATCTGATTGTACGCCATTGTTTATTAGATTATCAAGTACTTCTTTCAACTCAGACACAAGACTTCATTAGACCCCACTACCAATATTGTTGCTCTAGTCTCTGAGTTAATAGTCCTATTTTTGTTTATGTTCCACTTACAGAGATGTTCACATTGCAGAAAAAGATAAACTTTCATTTAAAAGACTTTGCGTACTCTCCTAGAGAGAAAAACTATCTGACTCTCGTACTTCTATCAAACATCCCAGCTCGGGCTTTTTCACCCTTTCGAGATCAATGTGTACCTTTTGGAAAGAGTTTGCTTTTCTTCTGTATTACTGAATACGCTAGTTACACAAAAAATTAATTTTACTCTTATAATATAAAATGATAATAAAATATCGGTAAGATAACGTTGGCAGTAGTTGAATCGCTCTTTTGTGGAGTCCAAAAATTTGTAGTATATTAGACGAGTTGTTCCAAAGAATAGCTGCACAAGAAACTTGAACATTGAACAACCAATAACGATGTAATAAATGATAATTTACTTCTCATGGATTTAACGCGTTGAGCCCAGCTAAGAGTATCACCCACCATTAAACCCAACGCTTTCAAATTTTCTTCTTTGATGCCGAAATAGATCTAACATAGTTTTATTAATGCTTATTTTCTATCAGTTTCGTAGGAGCCAATTACTAGCCCTCAAAGCTAGTTGCCGCTTTTTAACTTTTATATTATTGCTGAAAAAGAGTTGCATTAAAGAAATCCACGAGCACATTATCACCATTTGTAGTAGAATGTCCACCACTTCTAATCAGAAATAAATATAATTAAACACAAATTTTGGAAGAAACGTTTAACATATTTAAGATTTATTATTTGTGAGATAAGAAACCTGTAAGTAAAAGATTTTTAAAAATACTAAACGGCAAAAAAATATTTTGTGCTTAAATAATTCCAAAAGTACGAATAATATATTTTATAATAGAAAGAAATTACCAACTTTCATTCTTATAGGACCTTTATCCATGTAGACAGACGAGACCTCATAACTTAATTTATTTTTAGAAATCTGTTAAAAAATTAATACCTGATAATAGCCTGTTTTCATTTACTCTAAGAATGATGTCACATTCATTTTAGCGTAATAATAAAATATTAATACTAAAAACACCTTTTGAGTAGATTAAGTAGACGATTTTTATTATTCAGTTAAACTCTTATCCCATCGAAATATGGGCTTGTATTTAAATATTCCTAAATTATTAAGTAAAAGTATGGAGTATAATATAAATTAACTTTTATATTATTTTATGTTCTGTAATTTTATAACTTTTATCTCTGTAATTTTTCTCTAGAGACGAATATGAAAGAAGATCTAAAAGTAACTGGAATTATTAATTTTCTTCTTCTGAATCTACTTTAGATCTAGCTACAGCTTTTAGGGTCTTATCAGCATAAATGTTTGGGTGCCATTTTTAGATTATAAGGATGAGGCTTAACACAGAAAGCCGTTGCACACACCCAGTTCAAGAATTTTCAGCATCATGTTGAAATTTTGAGGACTGTTTGTTTGGATCATTTATAACAAAAAACTCAGTGCTGGCAATCCATTGACAATCCAATACATTACTACCAGAAACCTAGACATGTAAAATTATTAAAAAATTTATGTTGAACGAAAGATAATTATTTAATAAGTCATAAAATCGAATGTTGCCAACAGAATACCGATCTAAAAGCCTTGACAACAATTGCGCGAAGCTTTTTTATAAGAAGAATTTTCCATTGGACCTTCAATTTCATTTATTCTATTTAATTATTTAAGTATGATGAATTCAATATTTTAAAATTATTATATGTAATTATCAATTAATTATCCTCGTCGTAATTACTTCTATATTCTTCTTCTTCTTTAGGTGCCATGTCCGTGTTCAGACGTTGGTGGTCATCATGTTTACAATTTCCTGAAATCTTTCTCTATCGGCTGCAGCCCGAAATAGTTCCTCCACCGTGCAATCACACCACTGCCTGATGTTACGTAGCCATGAAAGCTTCTATCAGCCTATCCATCTTTTTCCTTCCACTTTTTTTTGTATTATAAGGCGAAGTAGAAGGTATTTAGGTCCTCTAATTATGTAGCCGAAGTATTCTGTTTTCCACCTCTTTATAATGCTCAAGAGCAGTCGATCTGTATCCATCATTCTGAGAACATCCTCATTGGAAGTGTGCGAAACCCATGATATCTTTAAGATTCGACGATAGCACCACAATTCGAAAGCGTCCAGTTTGTTTAGCATTGTGGTTTTTAGTGTCCATGTCTCGCAACCGTATAACAGAATAGACCATACATAGCATCTCAGGACCCTCTCACGAATATGCATTAATAGGTTCCTGTTGCATAGAACTGGTTTCCATGTCATAAAGGTCTTACGCGATATTTCTATCCTAGCTATTATCTCTTCATCTGAGTCCCCATTCACATTTAACCAACTGCCAAGGTATCTGAAATGGTTTACACGCTCTATCCTCTCTTCATCGAGCCAAAGTTGACATTTATCTACATTAATCTTTCCAACAGGCATCCACTTTGTTTTTGAGATGTTGATTTTAAGGCCTCTTCGGCAGCTCGCCTTATTGACTAGACTTACTAATGTTTGGAGATCCTCGATGCTTTCTGCAAGAATGGCCGTATCATCAGCAAATCTAATATTGTTGATTGCTTCTCCACCCAGTCTTACTCCATCTTTTCTGTCATCCAAAGCCTCCCTAAAAATTTCTTCAGAGTATACATTAAAAAGACAGGGTGACAAAACGCAACCCTGTCTTACTCCACGTTTGATGGGTAGGATTTGAGTACGACTGTTTTCAATTTGGATAGAGGCTATTTGATTGTAAGACAGATGTTTTAGCAGTCTTATATCATAGTGGTCTAGACCTGCTGCTTGTAGACATTCGAAAAATGTATTGTGTTGTACTCGGTTGAATGCCTTTTCAAAGTCGATGAAACAGACGTAGATGTTCTTTCGGAATTCACAACTTTTTTGTAGGAGAACGCGCATACGAAATAGTGCTTCTCTGGTTCCTAGACCATTTCTAAATCCAAATTGCTCATCACTCACTCTACTTTCGCATAGAAGGAATATATAAATATAGAAAAACTTCTATATTAATGCAACAATATCAATTTAACTAGCGTCCTAGAGTCTCTTACTTTTTAAAAAACTGATTTTTGTGAAAGGGTGATTTTACCCGCCTTCAGTGCTATAACTAAATCATCCATAAAAGAATTAAATAGAATAAAAAGGAAAATAATTGAATAATTATGAATTTCCTTTGTAGATACAGTTGCTGCAAGCACCTACTGTTCTCAATTGCTAGAGCTCTGAAATGAACACTATAGGGCTTTTTATGTGTCTGTGAGTAATTGGAATAGAAATTGACAACAGGGATCTTGCCAAAACTTTCAAAAGAACTAAAATAATTGCTATAATCAAACTGATAGAGCAGAAAGCTATCGCTCGATAGTACTTCTTCCCAGCTGTTATAAACACTACTGATTAGAATGACCACACGGATAATACATATATCCAGAATAAACAGGTTAAAGACCTAACAATAGCTGCAGGAACCAACTTCTAAGCCTAACTACGAACATTAAAGCCGGTTTTCAAAAACAAGAAAAAAGGTCTCTAGTTTGACTTAACCATTGCCTACTACACCAAATGGAAAAAAAAGACTCTTATACTAGGTATCCGAAAATTCCGTTCGTATGTTTTGAAAGGAAATCTTACATATGGAAACATGAAAAAAATATTATTTGATCATAGGTTCGCAAATGCATTATTAGGCAGCTGTGACAGTTCAAAGGGGATCTTTATTTAATATCTTTGGAACTGCTTGAAGCACCGATGTGTTTTTTAGTATTCGAACTAACATCAATAAATGCTATTTTTTGTTGTGAGAGGCAAATTTGGTCAAAGGCGTTCCGACAGAGAGGCGGTCTAGCTTATTAACTTATTAAATTTTTTTTTCATTTTTTTTAAATTTCGCCTTAAAATTATGATTTCGTAGAACCATTTACGTAAAAAGATATTCTTATAAAAAATCACTTTACTAATAGAATCTGTTTTTATTAGATCAATGCAAAAACTTTGATTTATTTGTGTTTAAATTAAAATTAAAAGTAGGCTTATAACCACTAAATACTTGTAGTTCATATTAAAATAATAAAGAATCAGAAGATATTAAATAAAAACTAGTGTTCGAGAACCACTTTTAAATGGCTATAGCTCTCTTATGACGCATCATATGATAAATCTATGTTCATATGATTTTTTTTCATGTTTCCTTATGTATAATCTCCCGTCAAAGTATATGAACGAAATTCCCGGACCTTGTAAAAGCCAATTAAAATAATCCCTTGCCAAACTACCCTTAGACTGATTAACAATATGCTAACTAAAGAACGGACTGCCCTAAATCTGGGTGCTGGAGGTTATTCAACTGACATCCCTGAAACCACTATATTAGAAATACGAATTAGCTGACAGTCTGGCTCTGGCTGTACAACTTGAATAACTTGCTACTTCCTTATCTACTATATTGAAAACACCTAGGAGTGACCTCAGATGAAATCCTCTCTTTCAGGAATCTGAAAAATATTTCGAAAAATAAGCACACTCAATGCCCTCACAAAGAAACTTTGCTGATTAGGGAGCTTTGACTGATAACCTTACAGCTTCTGTCTTATGTATTTTGCAGCAGAATATTGTGCCTCCCTCATATCCAGAAGGGTGCAGGAAAATCATCGTATTACACTGGTTACCAATTCTGATCCACATAACTTCACCTGATCTACCAAGACAATAAGCTTTCTTGAATAAATATCAGACAATAATGAATATTCCCAAATTGAAATCCACTACGATATTTTCACTTTAAGAGCTAAGCGGCAACCTTCTAGAAACCCGCAGCTAAGATTAACACATAGATTCTCTTTCAGCAAGTTCAGTATTGATTTTGAATAATACGAGTTCTGGAACGAACATGCTCCAGTGGAACTGCGTGACTTTATTGATCCAGTGCGGAAATCCAAAAGCTTTCATGGGCTATGACATACGTAGAAAAGCCTCAACCGAATTCGAACAGGACATCAAGTTTGTGCATATAACCTTCATAAATGGGATGAATGATCGAGCTCGGACTGTGACTGTGGCATTCCAAGTCAGACCATCCATCATATCATGGAGGACTTCGAACTAAGAGCATATTAGGGAAAGCTAGATTAAATGTTAGTATAAAACAATTTTGATGTGTTTTAACGTTGTTTATCATTTTACTTCTTGTTTTTTTTTATAATTACTATTTACTTTACTAATACCATCTATATATGTCATATATTAAAGAAAATAAAGTTTTCGTCTTTTAAACAACTTTGTCAGAAGTGAAAATTGTTTATTTCAAATTTGCAAAATTATTTCAATTAATGGCACCCATGAAAAATTTTTGGCATAAAAAATATGTAACGTTAGTATATCTGAACCATAACGTCACATTTGAATCGTCATATGTTGCAATAAGTAATGAAATAATAACATTTTTTATAGTTAATAATTCTCATTAAATAAAATTTAAGAGAAAATACATTTAGGTATACACAGTGTGTATAAAAAGCCCAGCTATATTCGAGCTGCCCCTTACGGCCACCGGTCACCCAGTGTGTGATTTTAGCAACTGCTACTAAGGCTTTTCGACCGCTATTCTAATAGCAGTACAAAAGTACAAGTTTTTTGTGAATTATTCAATTATATCTTTCACCCAGTATTTTCTAATAGTGCAAATGATTCAATTATTTTTTACATGTCTAAATGTCTAGCAGTATATTGGACCATCAACCGACTAGCAGGACTGCACTTTTTTGTTATAAATAATCTAGATAAACAGTCTCTGAAGATTTGATATGATACAGATAATCATTTTGATATATATTTTTTAAATACTCCAGACGACGTTGTTCATCGTTGAATTTGGTGTGCACTGGCACCATTGACCTTTTATGTTAAGCGTCATCCTCAGCCTAAAAAATGCAAAAGGAAGACCTTAATTAAATACGTTTATTTTTAAATGTTTCGTCACGCATATCTTTGGATAAGACTTGGAATAATTTTCTTAAAATATTTCCAAGATATTGTAAGGGGATCAGAAACTGAAAATATGATTATCGCCCTTTTAACAAGAGCTAGATATTTTGATACACTTTTCGGTATGTTGTAGAGGGTGTTTTCAAAGAAATCTTGGAAAAATATTGCCATGGTACATTTGTGTAAGGAGCTAAAAATTGAAAAAATAATTGTTGATAGGTGAACTTTTGTAGGGTGCGATATATTTAGATTTTCAAAATGTTGTGGGATGTATGACAAGGGGTCATGTAAAAATTTTCTGCGATTGAACGAGTTTAACTAAAACATATTTTAGGAGGGTGAACTTTATTACCTTTCTATGACTTTTTTTAAGCCATTGCCAGTTTCATCACACCCCAATAAAATTTCTTCTCTTTTCCTCATTTTAAGGATAAACTGAAATATAAAATAATAATATATATAATCACTAAGTTAAATCAAAGTCAGCAAACTGCCCTAAAAACAAACAAATAAATCAACAGCTTTTTTTAATAATTGTGGACTTGCTAATTTATTTAGCGCTTTTTTGAATTCGGGGACTAAATAAAGAAAATATCGAGAAACCACACAGCTACTACTTCAGTTACTACTGTGCCGGCATAAAAAAGTGCAAAATAACCAAATTTTATTTTATTAAATTAATTGCAACATAAACCAGTTTTGTATTTGTTGTATAAAAATATACATGAAATATTCTAGAATTTTTTAAAACGAGTTAAAATACGAAGAGGCTATAGACGATCGTTTGAGGTCATCAGGTCATTAAAGTTTTTAATATCAGCTTGATCAGTTGAGAGGTTGCATTTTGTGGATTAATTCGAAAATTAAATTTGTCAAAAATATTAAGAAAATTAATTAACATTGATTTTTTGGTAAAACATAATTTTCAGTCTAAATGTTCTGTTAGCAATACGAGCCTCTACTAAAACAATTACTAAAAAACAATATGTCTTTTTTTTTGTCGTGTGTGAGGAAAAAATGTAATATTTTTCTTTTTGTTACCTAGGAACCCCCTTTATTGACTATAAGGCTTGAAATTATCATCATATTCTTGGAATTACTTTTAATGTAGCCTTATTAAGGGTTTTTATATCAGAGGAAAAAACGATTTTGATGCATTAGTGTAATCTTATGTTCTTTCTACGACCATATTGTTTTTCACTTTAATTACTAGTATTATTCCAAAAAGAATCGTCGCTCGTGTGAAGATTCTATAAATGAAATACAGTATACAGTTAAAATCTAAATGCAAGTTATCACTTGATATTTTCTTTATTAGGTTTCTTGTAGCATATATATACTGTTTTCTTATATGGTATATTTTATATAACACATTTTTTAAATAACTGAAAATGGCCTTAATTAGGTCCCTGTAATCATTGTAAAAGAGAAGTTTTTAATAAAATACTTAAATTCAAGTACCTAGTTATTTGAAGCCCTGTAATTTTTTATTAGCACTGACATTTTGTAATTAAACTCTTTTAAATATCCCTATAAACAGTAAGCCAAGGGAATCGATAACCACTAAAATCATTTCTCTGACGAATGTATTTAGCGAACAACTTTTAATATCTGCAGCAAAAATTGCGTTATATTTCTCACTAGGACAACTAAAAGCTTGAGTAAATAAATTATTAAAATATTTAAAAGGACGATGACATTTTGCAGCTTAACTTGAAAAAACTGAAACTTTAATTTTAAATGTTAGGTAAACAAAACAAAACCAAGCACCAACCTGCCAGTCTTACTGGAAACTCACTCCAGGATAAGGGACTGAAAATTAATTCTATTTAACAGATGTTGAGTCAGGAAGTTTAAAACTTATTAGAAAACACATAGGATTTGTCATCTCACGTCTTAAGGAAGCACTGGCACATTATATGCCAAAACCAGGAAGAACCTTTATGTAGGTAAGAGAGAGAGAGGGGAAAGGAGATAACATCCTCATACTATCGGTGAATGTGCAGCATAAGCTTACTGGAGACTAAACAATCCTCCAAAGGCCATTATTTCATGGAAAATATCCTTCATGAAATAGCTGGTAAAATGATTGATGATCTAGATAGACTATAAGGTAGGGGCGGATCCAGCCTCTCTCTTTGGGGGGGGGGTCGGTGATATTACAAAAGTACAGTATGGCAAGAAAAACAAGTTGTCAACGGGGGGGAGTGCAAGCAGCATACTCATTCCTAATATAAAAGGAAAAATGGGTTCTATTTTCCTGAACTTAAAGCTTTTGGGAGGGGGGGGGGGCGATCACAAACATACAGACTCCTATACTCTATTCAAGAACTAGAGAGAGTAATAAAACTGTTACCGAAACCTCTAACATACCTGCTCCAGTGCCGCAGTAACTGAGAACTGCCGTAAATCTAATTATATTTCATTACATTTAAATATATTTTATAAATTTACTGCAACATAGAATTTCTGATAGTTTAATTTAATTTCTGTCAATGAGCAAAGTATAACTTACAGTTTTTTCTTAGTGATTTATCTTGTTTGTGCTTGTTTTTATATATTATTTGAGATTATTGAGATACCCAAAAGATATGGCTTTCACCTCTATATTTATTCCAAAATCGTTAAACCAGAGATATCAATATCATGACAGGAGTTGGAAAATCTACTACGTACCGAATACTGAAGGAGAAAAAACGACTGGAATTGTTAGTACTCCCAAGCCACATTCGTATCACAGGCAAACGAAAAACCTCGTTGGAAGAAGAGATGAAAACTGCAATTAAAGGGGTTGTATATACATTTTATTATGAGAAGCAGATCCCAACTATCTACAAAATTCTAACTAAAATCATTGAAGATCGCGATTTACCTGAAATTAAAAGAACTGGTCTCTAGAAATTGCTCAGAGAACTTAATTTTTGCTGAAAAAACAGAAAATCTGTTCTTATAAATCGTCCGGAAACTGTCCGTTGGAGACGTAAATATCTCTCTCAAGTAAAAGGTAGAGTTGCTAGAAATAACACAATTAATAAAATTAGTAATTTAATTAAACTTTTGAAAGATTTTTTTGAATAAAGTTACTGCGGAAAATTGGGAAAAATCCATATAATAAAAGAATAAAACAAAATGTGAGAACTCGATCTCATAATCGGTGAGATAGAGGAACCAAATATAATTAATTTTAGCGAAGATAGTTTCACTGACTTTGATTAGGAATTAGATACGTAATGTTTACTAGTGTAAACACAATTTATTATTTAAATTTTTGTTTTTGTTGTATTTTATTGTTCAATGTTGTTTATATGTTTTTTTTTTATTTTTTTTATATATTTTTATTTTAGGGTGTCCCACTCTTTAATTTTATATATATTTAATTCTAATTAGACGTAAGTTTTTTATTATTGTGTTTGTGTCTTATTCTTAAGTGTGTAGAATTAACATGTTTATCTTATTTTTTTGGGGCTATCGTATTTCCATATATAAAAGTAAATTAAATCAGTACAACAGAAATAAAAATAAGTAGGTCTAATTTTAATTACAACATAAAAAAAGTAATTACTTTAGAATCCCTTTTTAGTGTTTAATTGTAATTCTGCAGATGGTTTAAGAAATAAATAAACTGAAACGTCAAATACCCTAAAATATTTTTAATTAATAATCAAATGACCGATAGCCCCAACACTATTTTATTGTTATATGGACGAATTTATTTTTTTATAAATATTTAACTTTTTGTATTTTTGACAATGGATATTTTGTAAGTATTTAAATCATAACTTTGAATTTTTTGAGAGAATAATCCTACGTTTTAGTCTATTATTATAGACCGCTATTTTTGATTACAAAACTTCTAACCCATTCCTATGAAAAATATATGTGTCTAACAAATTTTGCTAAAAACACCGGACTAAAGTACACAGGTAGTTTGCAAAGAGAAAAAGGGTAAAAAATGATTTATTACTCTCTCTAGTTCTTGAATAAACTGTAGTATAAGAGGAAAGATCGGGTCCATTTTTCTAAAATCAAAGCTCTTGGGGGGGGGGGGGGCGATCGCCCCTACCCCCCCCCCCTTGGATCCGCGCCTGCTATAAGGATAGACGTACTCTGTTCTAATATAGCCAGAGACAACGCCCTTACAATTTGATTTAGAGTTGAAAACTCTATTTGGAATATACAACGATAATAGTAAACATAACTAAATAATAAAGAATACTGCACGTCAAAACTACTCACAGGAAAAGTACTAAAAATAATCAGAGATTATTTCCGGATAAAATGAAAAATGAGACTGAAGAAAATAGTTTTTCTATTAAAAAAAAAATTTGAAAAATTAAAACTTCTATTTTTAAATTTGAAATAACTATAGTAAAATAATTCTAAAACTGTAAAAACAACCGGAAAATCATTTCTTTCTCCAAATAGACATTTTAATATGATTTTCCAATATTAATATGTTTTTCTATTAGTCATAGTACGAAGTGCGAAATTTGAGTGTTCTCTATTACTTGGCCCATATTGTTTGAAATAATTATACAATTGCATAATATTTCACTAGGAATTAAAGGTGTCAAAAATACTGACGCTAAGTCTTCAAGGAAATTCATGTAAAGGTAAAAAAATTAATTATTCTGTATACCTGATTAGGTCTTTTAAAGACACAAAAA
Source organism: Diaprepes abbreviatus (assembly GCA_034092305.1). NCBI lineage: Eukaryota > Metazoa > Arthropoda > Insecta > Coleoptera > Curculionidae > Diaprepes > Diaprepes abbreviatus. The sequence goes on from JASJET010000022.1 coordinate 7,770,332, forward strand.
TTAATATTACTAAATAAAGGACTTGGAGGACATACCCGAGTTGCAACAGCAACCCTTGAATTTTCAAATATGTAAATACGATGGTGGATCAAATATAAATCGAAATTTTATAATTACTTTCCTCAGCTAATTACTAGCGGGCTGGTATTATAGATTTTTGCAGTGCAATATATTAGAAGTGAAGGAAACGCTGAATGAGTTGTTTTACTCAGATTTTTTGTCAGTCCAGCTATATTAAAGTTTTTTCAAAGGAATGAATTAAACCATCCGAAATATTAACTCGGTTGAAGATTCAGAAATAGAACAACACCCTGGCTAAAATCCAAATATTTGGTTAGGCTGAAAAGTATAAGAGTGGACCAGAAAGTGTGGCAAATTTAAGTCATAATCGACGTATTACTGCTGGCAACAAAGGTGTACCTTATCAAAGATGACCTGTGGCTTACCATTCATGAAATCGCTTTAAAGGTGGGTATTAACTTTGCAAGTGCTCAAAGCATAATCAGAAATTTTCTTGGTTTCAATAAAATCTGCTCGGTGGGTTCTGTAGTAGTTAACCAAAGATCAAAAAAACATGCGATTGCAAATCAGCAATGACCGACTTAAGGTTAATGCTCTCTATTACTGCCAACTGTTAGACGTAACAAAAAGAGGAATTTCTAGTTGCATAACTAATAATATCATTTTCGTTACGTAATTAATATCTGATTTTTACCGATGAAAATAAAGTTATAAATCCTCATTTTGTTGATATTCATTGCCAAATTCGCAATTGTAGTAATTTTTGAGACTAAAATACCCAAAGATAACTGTCAAACAAACTGAAGGAAAAATAAAAGAAAAATACTTATGTATATTAAATATCAAAATACTGCTTTCTATCGACCATAAACCAATTCTAAACAAATGTATTTTTGTTGTGATCGAATAAAATATGATTGAAGTTGTATCCGAACACTTTCTACAAGATATTCGATAAAGCAAACTTTGAACATACCTTTTTGAAAATTATCGATAGAGCTTCTCTATCAATAGTTAGCTCTAAATAAAACATAATATTTGTATGTAGAGGAAAGAAGTTACTTTTACATAAAGCAGGTTACTTTCGCAAAACACCAGTATTCAATACACTTAGATAGGAGCAAGTTATTTAAACATATTTTTAAAATCTATTATTTACGTGACCGCATTTTTATTATTTTATCTCATTTTAACAAGAATATTGGAAAAAATTATAAGTTTTTCAAGGTTCCAAATTCTATTTGCAAGTAGTAATCTAATGATTTTCCCATTATTTCCATACAAGCCCATGTGATTATTCTTTAGAATTCTGGGAAGGATACTAACACTAACTAGTATGAATACTTAAATCGATAATTTTACTTTTTAAGATTTTACAGAAAACTTCAAATTTCATTTGTAAAAAATAATACACATGATCACATATTATTGTTCCTGGGATTTTCGAGCATTGTCTGCAATGGCTATTACATCGGCGATCCATTGAATAGACGCCAGTTATTATTATAAACTAGAAAAACTTCAAATTTCATTTGGCAAAACATAATACACATTATCACATATTATTTTCTAGAACGACTGTTCCATAGACGACTCATAACATAGACGTCAGTAGTTATTATAAATTAGACACATATTTTAATATGATTAGGCTAAGTTGTTGAATCAGAGTAAAGTCGTATCCATTGTAAAAATCACAGCATATATATAACCAAAGATTATTAAGCTATTATAATCTTTGATATAACTAATGATATCGACTCCCGATTAGTTTTCCTCTAGGCACCGCGAGTCTGAGGTTGTGACCAGAACTAATATATGCTTGTAGGAAAAGATCTTTGCAAGGAATTTCCAAAGATAAACAAATATATCAAAATTTGTATTTAAAAAATGCATAAAAAAAATATATCGGATTAACTTATTAAAATAATTTGAAAAAGAAACACATGATTAATTTATCATATTTTGGAATATTTTTTATTGTTATATTAGCTGAACTATTTTTTGCAAGGTTTTGAGATTAATTAATATAAATATGAAATAACTAATGCATAATTTATTAGAAATATATATTTATTATTCCAGCCAGTAATAATAAATAACATTCCCTGGTGGAGCATTTATTTCTTTTAAAATAATATTAACATAAATATATGTATAATATGATCAAATTTTTAAATAATGCGCTCTTCCGGATTTATGAATATTGATAGATTTTAGTAACATATTTACCTAATTTAGAAATGATCGCTTTTTAAATATATATTACATACTTAATTTAAATATGAATTAATATACATATTGTGGAAATTTTTTCACTGTTGTCTGATGGATCTCTTATCCTGAAACAAAAAAAAATATTATTATTTACTTAAGTTATATATATCTCAGAAGCCACTAAAGTTACAAAAACTGGTGATTTTAATTTAATTTATTTTATTATTATGGGACTGTCTCTGAACTGTAGTTTAGTTGATTATGTTTTACTAACTACACCTTAGTGTTGAAATTGCTGGCCAGTGGGTTTAAACCAGTGCTATAAAACTTAACACACACATTAGAGTTGATGTAAATATGTTTTGGAAGATATAATATTTTATGCTTTGTATATAGTAAATTTATATCCCTTCATTTATGTAAAAGAACAATATCAATAAATATAAAGTAAGTTAATAAATTCATCGATTAAAGGTCAACTATACCCTGAGATCAAACAACACGGCAATTTTCCTGATAAGTAAGTTATTGATACTTACAAAATACTCAACCGCCTTCAAAAAGAAAAACGATAGTTTGTTGTGAAAAGAGGTTTATTTTCACATATTAGAATTTGTTTTAATTCAATTAGGTATAAATTTGCTAACACACTGTTAGATAACATTAACAATGACTTCATTTTAAACACTTGTGGAGTTTTTTAAGTTTAGTTTTCTTGATAGCTCCTAAAAAATACCTAAATTTATGATTGAAATTTTTTTTTTGGATATATTGTTATAAAAATACCTTAGCAATAGACCTTTATACACTTTTACTGCGGGAAATACTATACCTTATTACTTTGTCTTTTTCGGATCTGTAACGTTGACTAACTAATTATATTTAACCTTCCTAATAAATTCAGTACAAATATCATATTAATCTGTGAAGTGATCGTGATATGAATTTTGACAGTAATAATTTTATACTTAGTCATAAACAACCCTATTTAGCAATTTGGTCAAGTTGAAAATCATGATTCTTGGGTTTAGACCGTGTCAAATTGGAATTATTATCCGACGTTTCGCCCACGAGTTCACGAGGCATCTTCAGGGACCTCTACTCTACGAGATTAGAACATTGAATTCAGATAAGATTTTATTTTATTTTTAAACAATAAAAGTCATTTTATTCCTTTTACCAAGACATTAGTTACGCAATATCAAAAAATGTCTAGGTTGCTATCGTAGTTACGTCTAAACCTAAAGTAAAAACTATTTTTATTATATAAAGAATTTTAATAATTTGTTTTTTTTTGGTTATAACAAAATCTATCATAATAAGTAAAAATTTCTAAAAGATACTAGCTCGGAGGTTGCAGAATGAACTTGGAAGTCTATGAGATAGCTGCGCACATAGATGAAGCTAAACAAAAACCTGGATCCACGTTGATCGTTTTTCTTTTCAGACAATTCTTTTGTTACTTTTATTCACCACTTAAAAAAATATAAATTTATTTTTAATAAATCCATCGAAATTTAGAATGTCCGTTACAGATTTCTCTAATTGATTCTTATACAAATAACGGAAATTCTAGATTGCGCAATCCAAATGTCGGTCGTTCTTACACTGCAAGAGAGGATGAAGAGTGAAAGCAATAATCTCCTCTCTTAGGGGAAGAATGAAACCACGTGACCCCAAACGCGAATAATACTCCAATATCTGGTTTTAAACTCCATCTATTTGAAAGAGAGTGTATTACTACTTTAATTTTTTTTCTATTTGGAACTATGGGACCGGCATGACCCGCAACTCAGTTTTTCCTAAATCTATAGGTGTTTTTGAAATGTCCTCTAAAGTTAAAATATACAATGGGGACGCAATACATTTATGGTATGTGACTAAAAGAGGTTATATTAATTTTTCTATATTTGAGATAATGGAGTTCGATTGTGGCAAAATTAATTTATTTTTTGTAATTAGTCATTTTAAATTTGATGTCAATATGCAAACATTGAATAACATATTGTAAGTTGTTCAGCAAAAAAAAACTCTTTTCAGACTATTGCTAATATGAACTCATGAGGTTTTATAAATAAAATATTGTTAAACAAATTTTATTAAAAATATCGTCTACCATTTAACCACTCTGGTGACGAGTTTATCAGTACTAGTATTATTCTGCTCCAGCTGAGGTGAAAACATCATTATAAAGCAGTGGCGTAACTAAGAGTATGTTCGCCCTCCCGTTGATTTTTGAATGCGCTCTACTCTTTTTCATCCGTCTTGATCCTGCGTATTTATTCATTTTCATCAAGGGACTTGAGAGCGTTCCTAGATTGGCTATACTCCACCGCACCGCGGGGGTCTGCGGAGTCTTTATTTACGCCACTGTTATAAAGCTATCCGCAGTATAATCGTGACAAGGGTATTGACCATTGAAGAATTGCAAAAAGCAGCTCAAATAATTTCGAAAAGTTACTAAAATATGCACATCAGCATTTGCGTTTAACAAACGGTATATAATTTATTGATAGGTAAACTCATTTTTGCGAAACGTATCAGTTATCACAAAATAATGGCCAAAAAACATCATTTTTTTTTGGTTATTCATCTCCAGGCTAAAGAAATGGTTCTCAATCTAATCAATCCCTTGGAAAGTGAAGAAAAGAAGACAGCTGGAACCAGCCAGGTATCAAAACCTATTTCTATTAAAGCAAGAGTCTCGGGAGCGCTCAAGCTAAGTTGAAGGTCTATACAGTGGACTATTCATAAAAGCCGTTGAAGAAAATACAACGATGAGATGAAGGAAAAAAGAAAACTGTGAATTTAAAGAATGTATATAAATGGACTCGAAGAATGTTATATACGACTTTAAGTATCAAAAATTAATATTCGGTTTTAAGAAATGCTTTGAAGCATCCAAGTATATTAGAAATAGAACCCAGATTATTGTCCTGGCTGACCAAAAATCGAGGATTGGGTAAGATATTTTAGCAAACATTCAAGAATTGCAACTGATCAAAAAAAAATGTTGAAAAATGTGATTCAAAATTCACAAGAGTTATTATTTGGATAAAACTTTGATATTTTGGAAAGGAAGTGGGTCAAAATTAAAGAAAAATTAGTCGGTGATAACTGCGAAACAAAACAAATTTCGCAGTTAGGAGAAAAGTTATATTATATTAAATGCTGACTAAAATTCTGGTTTCACAGGAAGAGCATGTTTAATTTTTTCCTTAAATGAAAGAGCGCCAACTACTACAACGGAGAATGCAAGCTTTTCAAAAAGTTGATGAGGGAATTACGTATACCACGACCATGGTAAATTGTGCTAATAAATGCATCTTATTGTTGTCGAACACTAAATAAACAACCATTTCTTTGTGGAAAAAAGCGACACATTTCAATGGTTAATTCACGAAAATAAGAATATTTTACTAATATTATTCGAATATAAGAAACATATGACGTCAGTGAAATGTTGCGGAAACGTGGTCACAAGGTTTTGCGGTTACCACCGTACTACTGTCAATCTAATTCAATAGAACTGCTTTGGACAGACGCAAAATCGTTTTATGAAAAGCCTGTTGATAACGACTTCAATTCAGAGAGAAAGAATATTATATTTTCAAATGAAAACAATAGGTATTTCTAGTGCAGGATATGGTGAGTTTGATGATTCAGAATTTGAAGGATCTTAGCAGTTATTTTATTTTAATTTTTTTATGACATATTTTATTTCTATAATAACAATTGCATTAGAAAAAGTGAATATGATGACGTACCAGCTTCTATATTTTTTTTTCCTTTTTTAAAGTTATTTAGTAAGTATTCTTGATTTTTAATGTTATTTTACAATAATTAATGTGATATAATAATAATGCCAAATTTAAATTACTGTTAACCTATTATCATTCGATTTTATGGAAAAATAGCTTTGTATTTACTGCCATATTATTGTCGACATGAAACCTTCAGTTGTATTGATTTGATTCAGAGAAAATAATCAGCATAGTTAAATTAAAGACTTTATAACTAAATGTTTGGTTAATTCATATTGACTTCAAATTGGGCGAATCTTTTTTAGTAAAAATGACACTTACCATGAATTTCGAAGATTTAAACAGGTTTTCAATATTTCTTCCATTGTCGAGGGATTCTTCTAGACGATTGTCGTTTTTTACCATGTCTTGAATACCTTCCCAGTCATTTGAACTGAAAAAGAAAATTGTTCTTTGATATGTTGATTTAGTTACGTTAACTTTATAGACATAAAAGGATCTGTGTAAAAATTCGGCAAAAGGGGATTTAAGATACAATATGGTAGCAGGGTGTCTATCTTTTATCTAACTAAATACTTTAGATTAATAATTCACCTTCTGAATATGTAATAATTGAGACTGTTTTGTGCAATTTTAAATTAAAATGTATGCCTGTAAAAATTATATGTTTAAAAAGAACGGGGCTATTTTAAGTATATTCAATTTAAAAAAGGTAAATTTACATTTTATTTTATAGAATCACTTATTGATATGCTGAACTGAACTAAAAATAAATAAATAAAATAATGAAGTAATCACTCGAATATTTGTTTATAAGTAGAAACAATTTTTTTAAACGGCAGAACCTTTGTATCAGGAATAAAAATTTTATTGTTTTTACTGATGATATTTCTATTATGTAAAATGCTAAATAAATACTTAACATAACTAAAATTCAGTTTCTTTTAAATAATATTAGAAAATTTTGTATTCGGCTTTGATTCACTACTTTCAAAATGTAATTTTATTTCTCTCGAAAATTGAAAAAATCTTATGGAATTTTATAATATTGATAATATTTTTAACAAAAAAAGTTCTGTCCTATATTTAAATGCAGATTACATACAAATGTATATAGAACTGATTTCAATGTAATTTAATATGAATTTCTTCCGATGTATAAGAGTAAATCGAGAAAAGTCAATAATTATTTGTTTATCAAAAAATTAGAAAGTATTATAAATGACTATCACTTCATTGGTTAAAAAATAATTATTAACATTAACGTATTATAAGAAAAACCAGTAACAGAAGTGGAAGGTTTTCATAACTAAATAATATACTTCTCTTTTCCGTAATCCAAGATTGTTGGTACGTGAGTAGTATTTTAAAATATATCAAAAATAATATATATTAAGTTTTCAAGAGCTGTGAAAATTAGACTGATTCGTGGATAGTGCTACTATTTAATATTTATTCATAAATCTGTGTATCCCACGATAATTTTATTTTGTCTTTCTTAGTCAACCCGATTTTTCAAAAGTTGCTAACTTTCCTTTTATTTTTTTGATCTCTTGGTTTATAGTAAACAAAAATGGAGAAGGTAATTAATAGTAGATACAGGTTTCTTAAAGGATTTTGATACAAGAATCAAGATCATATATCTTTAATTTTATTAAATTTAAACAATTTATATGTTGTTTAGGTAAGTGTACATAAACTAAACAAATAATGAAAATTTTCAAAGAATTGCTTTTCTTGTAATTTTTCCCTCAAGCCAAAAAGAAGCAAGGCAAAAACACACATTTTCCTGATTATCAGTATCTAGGTCACTGTTGTCCGAATACCTTCAAAGAACTTTTCAACTTTGCAAGAAACAACTTTACATATATTTTTGCACGCACGGGTAACTTATTAAAGATCAATTAGTTTCCATTTGATTGGGGAAAAATCAATAAGAGAGATTCTAAATTGTTTACATTTCGTCATTGTTTGAAAGCAAATAGTACAATAATTCTAAATATTTACAAAGTTTCAATACAAAAAAAAAACTACATCGATGGACATGATAATCATCTATAATTTTATTATGTCTTTCATAGATTCCAGTAAATTTCTTTTTTTGTATAATGAGTAAGATATTATTATTATTTTGATAATTTAACTTAAACTGATTGCTTTAAGTAACAGTATTTAACAACATTTTTATAGATGATTTTTATCTACAAGTTAGATTTTTTAAGTGAAGCTTAATATTTTCAACTGACTTTACCTGCCACAAATTAAAAATCATGATTATTATATTTATAATTCAGACCTAAACTTTGCAAAGTAAAATATATACTTTTGCTAGTTGTTAATACCAGTGAAATTTAGGATAATTCCGTTAATTGAAAGAATCCTTTCCATCACCAGTAATACTGATACCTTATTGTTTAGGTTCCCCTCATTGTATTCACCCATAAAATAGACCGTCCTATATTGTTGTCTAGGTAGAATTTTCCCAGAATTTAGGATTGCTTTATATACTATTTTTGTACTTATTTTAGTACTATTTCAAATAGTCGGGAGAAAAGTATGACTGTCTCAACATTGTCTACTACATTTATTACATTCTTTCGTATATCTTTTGACTGTAGGTATTTACACAAACTTCTGATATATATATATATATATATATATATATATATATATATATATATATATATATATATATATATATATGTATTTATATACATATTTTGCCTTTTCACCTTTATTGTAATATTTCATAATAAATGTAAGACCTCTTTTTTCGTTCAATTTTGAAGAAATGATGGCGGAGGCATTTATAATCAATAAGAAAGGTTACCTGGTTTGTTATTTATTTTTAGTACCGGTAGCTCAATTTAGTACCTATTCTGAGGGTGAGCAAGGGTCGGGTCTGGTGAATGACTGAGAGAGCTTCAGTTTTACATCGTCATTGAGTAGGTTGTGTGTGTTATCTTCAAATATTTAGATTTGAAAATCGATTTTTGACATTTTTTGTGAAAATTATTTTCTTCAAAATATGGATACTTATTATTTTAGACATAAAAAAATCTCTCCGGTCATTCGTCAAGCCTGCGTCCTGAAATTGTAGGTATTTTCATATTTAAAATATAATTTATTAGTTGTTGATAAACAATATTGAAGATTAAAGCTAGTGTATACTTATGTTAATCTGATTTTATAAATTATAACACAAAAGTGAATATTAGAAACAAAGGTGCTGAAAGCCAAATAAATACAAATATTCGTTTATTTTCTCTGCATGTCATTGATATTTAAAATAAATATAATTAATCGATGATATACTAATTGTAAGATTTAAATCAGACGTATCGTAGGTCTGGAGGTAAACAAACAGTGTGATGACGACTTTTATTAAATTTGGTATAAAAAACTAGTGCTTTATTTATTGCTTTTACAGCTGACAGGTTTTAATTTTACAATGGTTTTTCAGTTTGCTAGCCATTATTTATTTGAAGTATGTTCTATTAAAAAATGTTCAACTAATAAAATTTTGTCTTTTCGCCGATTTAAAAAACACCAAAATTGTATTTATATAATTATAACATTAACTTTCTAAAGCAACATTTGTTTTTTAAATAAGATTATTTCTTGAAGTATAAAATTTCTACTTTATCGATATCTTTCCTATACAATTTTTTGGTGACAACTACCGTATAAACCTTCCAAATTCTCAGTTGACTAAATATTTCAGTCTCTCCCAATTTGCTATGTTTGGAGTGCATAATAAAAAGCAAAGAAATGTAGCAGCTTTATTGCTAATAATATTTTTTTGTTTAGCATATATAAGTCTTTATAAAATATAGCCTATCAAAAAAAATCGAACCTTGGCAGCAATCTCTTTTTGAAAACAAATTAAAAATATATCGAAACCTAAAATGTAAATTATACATGTTTTATTATATTAATAGGTATAGTCAATTTTTGACTTTCCAATCAGTTTGAATCAATTTTTGCTAAAATCGTGATAAAAAAATATACTGTGGAAAGAGGTAAGATCTAAAACTAACCAGATAAAATGGATGAGTATGTTAGAGCTTAATGCCTAGAATTCAATAGGGGTATCTATGGGCTACATTAAATTATTTGGAATATTTCAATTGCTTCAATGACTAGACATTAAAGATTGCTAACATTTAGCTGGGATTTTTCATCATGACTTTTTTGTTATAATTAATGCTAATTTGCATTCCGGCTAAGTTCAAAGCTATATACGTTATATGTTTTTCAGTCAATGCTAGACGTAAAGTTCGAATTTATAAATAAATTTTAATTTCTTAGTAAAGTGCTGTAATAATTAGATCGCTTTTAGGTCTTTTCACAGCTAACAGAATGTGGTCTAACACACTTTTATTAAACTACACTTGCCCATCTATATGTTTGACTGGAAAGAAATTTTGCATATATATTTAGTTCCGTCGCCAGATTTGTAATATAATTGCGTAACAGATATTTTACCCATTTCCACAAAGAACATGTCTGAAGGGAAATTTTATAAGACAATTTTTACACACTGTCTTATATTTGATTTATTCGTATAGATTAAAATCTATACTAAATAGATAAATTACGATATTGCATCTTTTACTTATATAACCTAATGACACATAAGAACAGGATTTTTTTCCACTCCTATAGGGTAAAAAAGGGGGTTCATTTTTTAAAAATTGTGTTTCTAAATAAAACAAATGCCGATGTTTGCAGTGCCAAAATTAGCGCATAGACTCTTTAACAGAAATAAGAGGGTATTTGAGCATTTAATTCGTATCATCTTTAAAGGGTCAACAAAATGAAAAGAAATTTTGAGAACCGCAAGCGAAGCATTTTTATCGAGATAGGGGGTTACTTGATTTGCTGAACATAAATATGTTATTGATTTAGCGTTATGACATGCCAGTTTTTAGTAAATAGCCATATATCGCTATTTAGGACTACAAATAGACAAAAATCGGACAATAATAACGTTATTCTTGATTTTATCCTGATCTGGAGGGTTTCATATAGACCCGAGTTATATAATTATTTTGCACTGCGATACGGCTGCATTAATGTGATAGTGACCAGATAGCCTCCTCTATAAACAAAACGAAGTCATTCTTTCGTTAGACAACCTTATTAACTGGGCACAGCAAGAATCAAAGTTTTCGTATACTGTCTTAATGATAAAAATCACCAAACGAATCTGTTGTTCGTTCACCTGATCATCTACCAGTTGCGAATAAATAGACATTAATTTTCATATATAGCTAAAAATATGCCTGACAATGCTCTTAACGACATCATCGAAAGTGGAAGGGCTTAAGTATAATAACTAATCCATAACGAGATTTAACTGAATTAACATTTAAATAATAATTACGATCCTAATATAACCGAGCTCCTATTCTATGTACTATTTAAAATCTCGATATGAAATATTCGATTTATCAAAATGATTGAAATATTTTGTAGCATTTTTTTCTTGGTACAAAATAATATTTTTAAAAATTTCTGACACCTGTAGAGCAGCATCAAATCTTCTTTTCAAAAATCTAATTGTCTCTTGGTGTCCTTTGTAATTACGGCAGTATACAAATAGCTTTTAAATTTTGTTGTGCTCAGTCAATAAGTTTTTTGAATGAAAGGATGGTACCGTTCAGTTTACAGTGGAGGCTAGCTGGTCACTATTCATATCATCCAGATTAAGATAAATTCAACAAGTAAACTAATATAGCCAGCATTTTCAAACATTCATGCCAATTTACGGCTATATATATATATATATATATATATATATATATATATATATATATATATATATATATATATATTAAAAACTGATATGTAATAAGGCTAAATTAATGGCAGATTCATGTTCAGCATGTCATAATATGTAAATGAGAAAAATATATTCAGACCCCTACAGGAATTCTCTACATTGAGAAAATTTATCGTTTTCACGAAAGGTCAGTTTTTGCAATTTTGCGGTTAATCCGACTTAATTCTGTAAATTTGTCATATACCATTCGAAAGCTGATTTCCCTCCATATACATATATATATATATATATATATATATATATATATATATATATATATATATATATATATATATATATATATATATAGAATAACCAAACTATTCATTCTACCATCCGTGAAAATCTACGATATAACATATATATATATATATATATATATATATATATATATATATATATATATATATATATATATATATATATATATATATATATATATATATAACTCTTAGATCAAGAACTTGGCCGCTTTTAGATCTTTTAGAAACTTTAAGCGGTGAACATTCAATGTAAGAATTTAATTTTCTCACCGTAAAATTTTCGATAGTCATTCGAGGTGTGCAACTAGCCCTAAAGCAGAAGATCCAAATGATAAATGTTTTTTCAAATAGACCTAAATTTACCAGCTCATTTCTTTTCAGACAAGAGGCACAAAGAAATTTCTCATATGATTTACAGTTGCCATCAGGAGCCTACTTAGAGAAACAGATATACGAAAGTTGTCTAGGACTAGATGAATACTTCGAACTTATTGACAAAAAAGTTGAAGCTATTGAAAAACAAGCAAGAAATTTTCAGAAATTTAACACACTATTCTGGACTATTTATCCGTTTGAAAAATACAGCAGGATTTTGCACACTAAAAAAGTATGTAATATATAAGCAGCTTCTCGTACTTTTTCATATAAACCTAATGTTTGATCATCAATTTAAAATAAATGTATTTATCTATATAAGCTTGTCAAATACGCTTCTGCACCTTAAGGATATAGAAAGCTTATTTACTTATATACAAAAATGGTCCCATAAGGAAATGTTGTCGATATCAGGGCCGATACAGTGTTTTTTTTTCCTTAATGGTGTCTAAGAAAGGGTAGATTGTATGTTGACTGGAAATTTCACTCTCTCTTTTTCTCCATAAGCATTTCGATGACCTGGTGGTCTCATCAATACAGCTATAACAAATCAAAATGATATTCATAAATAGGCACTTATATTTTGTGAATATCGCCCTTGGCTCGTTATAAGTCTACTGGCGAGACTATGCAGTAGTGGAAATGCCAATGGAAATACTTTTATTCTGCATACGTCCATCTCACAAAGATAAGTATATTTCAAAATAGCATAAATTTTTGTTTCAAAGACCTTTGCATGTTTTCTGAGAAAGTAGGATTCTTTAGAGAGAGAGGAGAAGTAAAATATCTGGGGGTGATTTTAGACTCCAGGCTGACCTGGAACAAGCAAGTGGAAAACATAACCAGAAAATCGGAAACAACTCTTATGACTGTTAGAAGATTATGTGGGAAAACATGGGGTCTCTCACTGAAAATGGTACATTAGTTATACACCAGTGTTGTGAGACCAACCATCACCTACGCAGCCTTGGTCTGGTGGCCCAAGGTAATGCAGAGAACAACCATGACAAAGCTGAGTGGAATACAAAGGGTAGCCTGTTTGTGTATTACTGGGGCCATGAAATTAACCCTCACTTCGGCAGTGGAGTGCATTCTGGATCTGCCTCCGCTACATATAGTGATTCAGGCAGAGGCAAGAATGGGACTCCACCGACTAAATCACTCAACAGTAAAATCGCAAAGGACGTTGTCAGGACACAAAAACATATGTAAAAAAATCAGGAGCCCCGAATTGGAAATGGACACAGACCATATGAACTCGAGCTACCGTTATAATATACCGTTTGAAGTCACAATAGAGGATCGAATGGCAAGTAAAAGAGAAAAACCGGAAACATTCTCGGGTGCAAGTATCTGGTACACTGATGGTTCAAAAACTAGTGAGGGTACTGGAGCTGGGATCTATGGGCTACAAGCGAGGAAGGAATTAACCCTTCCCCTTGGGAAATACCCAACAGTATTCCAGGCAAAAATATACGCAATCTTACGGTGCGCAGACGAGATAAACAGGAGAGCTTACAAAGGGAAGCAAATCCTCATTTACTCTGACAGCCAGGCAGCCCTAAAAGCACTCAAGGGCCAAAAGGTATCATCAAGGCTTGTTTGGGAATGTCAGAGTGAGCTGGAAATTCTGGCAAAAGACAACAGAGTTATGTTAAAGTGAGTACCAGGACACGAAGACATACATGGAAACGAAAAAGCTGACGAGCTGGCTAGAGCAGGATCGGCATCTCAATACATAGGTCCAGAACTGTCCTTTGAGGTGCCGCGGTGCGCGGCCCGGGAAGCAGTTAAAAAATGGATCAAAAGAGAACATAAAAACCACTGGTTGACCAGACAGGGTTTAAACCACAGCAAGCTATTTATTTCCTGACCCGAAACTGGCAAGGATATTACTACAAATGAGTAGGAACCAATTAAGGACTAATACGGGTATAATGACGAGATACATGGCCATCAAAGTACATCTGAATAGAGTGAATCTATATAACGGAAACCTTGGCTGCAGACTATGTGGACAAGCCGAGGAAACGGTGAAGCATATCATATGTGACTGTGAGTCACTGGTGAGATTTAGACAATAAACATTCGGGTCAGTAAGTCTGGAACCGGGAGAAATACTCACTCACTCCTTAGCAGGACTATACAGATTGAGCCAGGGGGCTAGGTTGAGAGAGTAGTAATGTCTAGGGTGAGCACAATAGGCCTACTCTGGCCGCAGTGCATCCGGCTTTAAGACGAACCCGGGAATATAATAAAAAAAAAGATTCTTTAGTTCCCGTTCTTTTACTAAACACTTAGCTCCAGATCTAGAGTTCGCTCTTCCTCGCAATTTTATTTGCTGGCCGACGCAACGGTATCTTTCTAAGATAGTGGTTAAGTTTCAAAACCTGCGCCATGTAGTCTGTTTGTATGGGAGTGGTGGGTATCTTTCTATCTCACTTCCTCAGCCCCATAAGTGAAGAGAAGGAAATTTCATTAGAGGTGAAGACAATTCTCATAGCATTCATTATTTCTACATAAGATATTTTTTGACCATTGACAAGTTGATGAGGGTGCTTGCGTTTGATTGTAGAAAGCCACCACAAAACAGCGGCACAAGTAGTCATAGAACAGATAATCTTAATGTATATATAATATAGGACTTTCGGTTTGTTAAATGTGAACTTGAAGGCTCAATTACAAGCCTAAACGGCACATATGACCTTCTTGGCTTGAGCGTCAATATGATCGTTGCAGCTCAGTGGTCCACAATTACTCTCAGTTATTTAACTCTTTCGTTGTATTGAAGAGTCATTCCCGACGGTATAATTATGCTTAATCTCCCCATTTTTATCTTTTTTTTTGTGAGAAGTACCACCCTAATCTTGTCTGGATTTATTCCGAGCCTTTTCTTTCTGCACAACCATTCCACAATCCGGGGAGACCACATCGTCGATTTCTCCAGGTCCCTGATGTTGCGATCAGGGCACTGAATTACCACGTCGTCAAGAAAGGCCATCTTCAATTAATTCATCTAACAGGCTGCCTATTGCAAGGTAAGCGTGATAAGAATTCTCTCTGCGGACCGCTCCTGCTTGATTGTGCTTCAACAATTATAGAATAAAGCTCTTTATATGTTAGTCTCCGATATCTAACTTTAATGTTAGATTTGCTCCTTAGTGATAAGCTATTTTAAAATAGCTCTTTTCTATGTCCACTATACGCAAGCTTATAAATAATGGAATGCAGAGCATTAGTAAACTTCTTATTAGAAAATCATAATGCCGACTAAAGATTATTAAAAGCCGACATTTAAATAAGTATATATAGAATATATTATTCAAAATATTTATCGATTTTCATAAATTAATTCAGGAAAGGTTATTTAAAAAATAGATAATATTTTTTCACCATTATTAAATTATATTAAAGATTATAATTACTTTTTGTTAGCTTTCTGACTTACTTTTTATGTTATAATTAAAACTTGAACAAAACATCCAGAAAAATATGGCAAACAAGAAATAATTATAAATAAGTTAATAAAAATTTGTTAAATATGAAATATTTTACAAGAATTGCCTTTCTAAGTATATCAAAATACTATAAATAGGTTTTCTTGCATTTAATGAGAAATTTTTATAAAGTGAGTTTACCATTTTAATTGTAAGATTTACAATATTTGATTATTAATTTCTAAAAATTATTACCTACTTTAATTGAACTGTTGATGCTGAGAATATTTAGAAGGGGAAAATGTGCAATTTATAAATTAAAAACTACCAAAATTAGCTTTTATCAGATATTGAACAGGGAAGATTGCATTATTTGTTGCACATATGGTTTTTAATACGGGCATTTAAATTTATCAGTTACTGAGGTTTTTATTGTCATTTTTTTATTTATAGTATTATTTTTTAGGTTAATATCAAATATTGAAAGGAAAATATGTTTGTAATAAGAGTAACTGCTCCAAACTACAATATCATTTTAACCCATAGAATGACCCAAATTGATGACGTATTTAGACCAGACATAGGACGGATTTTTTTCCGCAAAACTTTACTAGTTAAACTTCTAGATGTGTGCATAATGGCTATATTCTTTTGAGTAATTGTCAATTGATCAAAGTGAACCAAGTGAAACTGATAACTTCATGTTCTTTTGAACATGCATTTACTTGTCATTGGGCTGAAGTGATCATGATTACTTCAAGTGATCGAAGTGAAAGTGATAATAACTCAAAAGAATAGCCCTAATATAAGCAAGTTCACAATTATTACATGGAATTTTGTTGCCCCATATCACAATGCTTATTTAGATTTAAAGGTGTTTTATTAAAAATAGCTGAAACAGAAATAATAATTTTTTAATATTATCATTTCTTTTATCACCGCTATTTAAAGGAATATGTGTTTAATTTAACTATTGTTTTGAGTAGGTATAGTATATTCAGAATTATTAGAAATCGACTAAAATGTCCAATCACTTATAACAATGAAATTGCCATAAAACCTTTCAGCCACAGCTGCAATGTTATACCGAAATCCGTTCAGGTCCGGAGTAATGTTTATTTTTAATTCTAATTTTAATTTTGTTATGTTTGTAGGAAATAAGTTAATAGGCAAGAGTTGATTTTTATATTAAATTAAATAAAACACGATACTAATATAATACATTATAATATTTACATATGTATAAATACTTGGTTAACACTAAGTTCTATATACTAAACTAAATCTATTTCACTGTAGCTACTGTCATCTAGATTAATAACTAATTTATCTGTTGCATTTTTAAGATAGACATAGGTTTTTTTCTATTTCCTTTACATGTTTAACACAATTTTTTCTTCGCTGCACTATCAGTTAAAACTAATACATTAGAATTAAGTGCAGGTGAAATATTATTACGACGAATTCCTGCTTTAAGTTGATGCCATATTTGCTCAATGGGGTTGAATATACAGTGGTAAGGTGGTAACCGAAATAGTGTGTGACCCATACTTTTTGCAAGTTCGTCGCAATAATATTGTTTTTTAATAGACAAACTTTTAAGCACTTCCAATAACTCTTTCTTTGTATAGTTTTCATGAAAATATATGTCATTATCACATATAGTCTTGAATTTTGGCTTTTGGATCGTTTGAACAAGGTGCTTTGTTTCATTGTCTACTATGGTAACTCGCGTTGTCCATAATAATAACACTATTTAGCGGAATATTAGGCAATAATTTAGTTCTAAACCAATCTTCAAATAGCTCCGCTATTGTATCATCATGATAGTCAACACAAGAATCTCTAATGTTTTTGGATGAAAGAGACAAAGCTTTAGGCATAAACCCGTTTTCAGGTCCAGCATGTAAAATTCTTATTCTTTTACCGCGGTTTGACGGCGCACGTGTCGCACACTTACCGCCAGAATCGTCCCATCCACTGGTTGGGGTGTCATTGGTATCAATTTATGTGTTATCTAAATAAATTATTGGTCTTGTTTGTGTTCTATAGTCACTGATTTCTCTCAAATACTTCCCCCGCCATTCTTGAAAACGCCTGGATTCCATTAGAATTTATCTTTTATTAATCTTATTGTATTTAGATCCCATTCCTTGGATGTATTTCCACAAAGTCGTTCTTGAGCACTTAATTTCGGTTTCATATCGTTCAAGTATTTTCATTAAATTGTCTAAAGTTGGAACATATGGGTCTTCATACATTTTATAAATTTTTCGTCGCATAATGTCTTCGTCACCATGGTCTAACTTTCTCAAAACTACAGCATCACTTCTTTTTTTGCGATCTAAAATGGACTTTTGCATAAGTTTTCCTTGTAAGTAAAGCTGTTTCCTCTACAGCTTTCTTAAGGTACAAATTACTGCGCTCCATTAAGGTTGGAAACACGTTCTTAATAATTTTTTTAGCATCTGCTGAGAGATGCACTTTTCGATTTGTTTCACTTTCACAAATCTCACTAGAGCTCCAAGTCCGCCACCTTTCTAAATAATTATTAGGTATACGGTTATAAATGCAATACGAAATAACCACGCATACTATGACTAAAGACACAATTTACACTGTCTATGTCTATTTAGATTCAATTATATTATACATAGTAAATGTAAATAATACCTAGAATTTTACGTGCAAATTATTCCGGGCCTGTGCGGCTGTAAATTTATACCTGCCCTATGTTTACCCGACTTTTTAGTCGGTTTCTAATAATTCTGAATACACTATAAGTGGAAGAGTTGTTTTATTATATTTTCTGTATCGGGGGTTATAAATAAATTTATTTATTTATCAACATTCAGCCATTAATGAACTAACTGGAAGCAATAATTCTTAAAATATAATTATGTTAAAATTATAAATTTATTCTATGAAATTTTGCATACTATTGAAGTAAATAGATATTATAACATTATGAACTAGTTTATATCTACTAACTACAGAAATTAAGCTCACATCGAACCTCAACAAAAAGATTGTTTTACGGTTGAATAGATAATTATCCCAACTAATTTTATACACACTCTCACAGTAGCAGATCTTTTTCCTGTAACTTTAAAAAGTAAGCTTGTTTCAAATGATCCCGATTTGTCTGATTTATGTAGCGATAATTAAAAAACTAAGTAATAACCCTACTTATAGCGAACAACCTTTGTTTGACATGAGTGACATTGACTGATTTCCCGTATGATACCCATTTTTTAATGAGAGCTTTTTTGTCCTCTTTAAATTATCCAGTTGCTTTAAAACTTGTGGATCACAATTAAATACTAGTGATTCATCAAGGTGGGACATAGATTGCTTTACAGTGTTTTACCACACAAAATCTACACATTCAATTCACAGTAGAAAAATAAACTGAAAATAGCATTTATTTTCAAGATATGTTAATTATTTACAGAAACACTTATTGCTTCAGTAAGTTTATTAGTTATTTCTCTTACTATCCTATAAGAACAAAGATAAATCTTATTTTGAGTATGAAGGCCAGAGTAGCCAACCTTTTACTCTTCATTATAAACACAAAATAATAAAATTCGTAACAAACGTATTCCAGTTATCCAATTACTGGAGAACTCCTACATCAACAATATCATAAATAAATTTCATTATTAAGCCCAATATAATAAACCAGATAATTTAAGAGGATAGATTGTCCAAATTTCTTATTTTATTAGCACAAACATATGACTATTTTATATAAGCATATATATTTTCAAATTATATAAAATAAAATACTTTGTATGGACGGTCTCTTTACAATAAATAATAAAATGTTTTTAATAGTAAGCTTTCATTTTTCTTAAAATTTAATTAATACCCTTTATTTTTCTTTATCTTAATACCTGGTCAACGATATCTGTTATCGATTTTATCATCTCTTAACAGTAATGGACAGCAAGGGAGTTTGAACTTAAATTGTTCACTTATTTGAAAAATTATCGCCTTTTCTCCAAAAAAATAGTTCCAAAAAAAAACAAAAAGTGGAAATATAGTCTCCTTGTTTCCACGTATGATTTTAATTTCATAATTTTCTGTACGAAAAATTTGGCGAACTATACTTACTATACAAGGTGTATAATAAGTATAATTTAAGAGGACGGGGAAATATCCATTCATTTAAATTTTTTTTCTTTTAGGTCTCCTCTACGGAGATATGGGCTCCCAAAGAGCTGCAACAGAATTAAATTTTTTACACATAATTAGTGAACTACCAAGTAAATCTCAATTTTTTTAATATGTATGAAAGGTAAGACCCTTCAAATTACTATCTAAGAAAGTGTTGCGAATTACTCACAGCTACAGGGACTGTGACACTCATGGCCCCATTTTCTTTATGCCCTGTTTGATAAGAACTTTGACCAATATTTTTTACATACCTTTAGCTATTGAATAAAAATTAAGTACTCTTCATTCATGCCGCCAATCCTAACCTTTTTGAAAAAAACGTTATTTTATTTACATAATGTATTTGGCGTATTTCGACAAAATATACATTTTTGGTTCTATCAAATGTTCAACTTTTAATCTTATGATAAAAAAATCAATCCAAAATTAGGGTTTACATCTTTAATTAAAAACGTCTAATTCTGTGAATTGCAGTGCAAAAAATGTGCTTTTTATTTTTTCGGCACGTCGGGGAAGAACAGTACGTACGCCACAATTAGAGGGAAATATTTTAAATACTGTAGATGACACTCCTTCAACGAGCACTAGTAAATTATCAGTTCAGTACATGAGGCTCTTCAGGAACAGTTGTTACATCGATATCATTTGAAAAAATTACACGAACTGATTTCTGAAGATATTCCTCGGAGAATTCAGTTTGCCAACTGGTTATTGGATCAGCAACGAAATCATATTAACTTCATTAGCACTATTTTCTTCACGGATGAAGCAGGGTTTACCAAATATGGTATCATAAATTTACACAACTCACATATATGGGCTGATGAAAATCCTCATGCAACTATTGTTTCGCATCATCAACAACAATTCTAATCAACTAATGTCTGGGCAGGAATCATTGACAATTTTTTGATTGGATAATTCGTATTGCTGGCACGACTGAATGGAGAACTTTATTTGGAGTTCCTCCAGAACACTTTTCACGATTTAGTAGAGCATTTACCATTTGAAACCAACCGGAATATGTAGTATCCAAACCATTGGATAGGTAGATGAGGACCTATTGTCTGGACTGCTCCATCTCCCGACGTAACGCCGTTAGATTTTCACCTGTGGCAATACGACAAAATCTTGGTGTATTTCACTCCGATCAATAGTAGAGTGGAACTTCTATGAAGAATCACGTTTTACTGTAATCAAATAAGGATTAATGCTGAGTTAATATGGCGGGTGCACCAGCCCTTAATTTGTCGTGCCCGTAAGTGTATCAGACTTCACGGAGCCCATGTTGACCCTCTTACGAAGTTTTTTACTAAGCAATTAGTTTAACTTTATATGGAAACTATGGTGACAGGGGAAAATTCCTCTTTTTCACATTCAATCCGACAGAAGTTAGGGGACTTATGAGTGTACATGAAATGACGTTTTTTTCGAAAACGGTAAGGATTAACGACATGAATAAGGAGTAATTAATTTTTAGTCAATAGTTAAGGTATGTAAAAAACATTGTCCGAAGTTCTTATCATACAGGGAGTAAAGAAAATGGGGTCATGAGTGTCAAAGCTAGTCCGTCCCTGCAGCTGTGAGTAATTCCCAATACTTTCTTGGATAGTAATTTGAAGGGTCTTACCTGGCATACATCATATGAAAAAGAATTGAAATATACCTTGTAGTTCAATTATTATGTGTAAAAAACTTGATTCCATTGCAGTTTTTTGGGAGTCCATATCTCCGACGAGGGAGCCTATACGAAAAAAGTTTATATGAAATTGTAGTATTCCTTTGACGTTTTTTTATATCCGGGAGATTTTCCACATTTTCACGGACACCTTGTATATGAGAATAATGATTTCTATGTTTCGTAATGATAATTCTTGTTTCTATAACAACTCGCATTTTGGAGTTAGAAAAGTTATTCGTTTTTGTAGAAGTAGTAAGTAAAACAAAAATAACAAAAGCCAATCGAAAAATTGTTTTGCGAGAAATAAGATGATATTTAGTAAAATCTCATCATGGGAAAGATCATATTTCTTAGATTTTCTGAACTGAGCAAGTTTTGTCATGTACTGAAACCTAAGATTTAATTCCTTACTCGTAAATAGCATGTTTGAAGCTTCTTTTTTTAACATAATGATAAATTATTCAAAGTGACTTTATTACTAAATGTAAAATATCATATAATTAAATAGTAAGTAACCTTAAAAAGCAACCCAAATTGTTAAGACTATACATATCTTTGTTTAGGAATGAAGATAACTATTTATTATTATGTTTACTGGGTCGTTGATTCGAATTCCGATATTCCTTTGCATTCAGCTAGTAATTTATAGTCCCTAACCTAAAAAATTTTCCTAATTTACTAAAATAATATTATTCTGGTTGGGTTATGAAGTTTGCCCACCATATTATCAAAATCTATTACAGGCAAAGGAATAAAAATTGATTATTATATCCGATCAATGTTTTACATATAAAAATACTCTCGAAAATCGTATATAATTTTTGCAGTCCCCCTTATAGTAGTTACAATAAGGAGCAAAGAATACGAAATATTGAATAGAATTATCCCTTAAGGGGTAACACCACTGTAACGGCCGTAAAATAGGGCTAATTTTGACAACTTTTTTGAGAGTGTGGAAGAGAAGTAGAAAAATTCTTTTCAGAAAGTTCATAATTTTTTATTATTTTAATTCAAAATGACGGCGACAGAACCGAGCTTCGAAATTATCTTTTTTAAAAATTGGGCAAAAACATTTTGCGTCAACTTTGAGACCTAGAACAGAAAACAAAAAAAAATTATAATTTATATATAATTGGCTCCTCCATGACATAGGTTTTTTTTTGTTAAATATAATTTTGTAGGAATGGCACACTTTTGAGAAAAAATAGTCAATTTTCACTCTAAAGGTAACAGGCCCAATTACCATTTCGACAGGTAACGGTAATATAAAACCAATGACTCGAAGAGCGCAGGGGACACGAGAGGTGGGCTTGGTGCTTAGCGCGCCCGCGAGGCGTTCCCTCAATATTGAGATTTCGACGTTTTAATCTTTTTTTCGCTAATATATTTTTTTGAATATCTTTGAACCAATAAAAAAATAGATTTTTCCAAGCTGCTACAGTGGTTTGGTTGAAGGTTGTAGACAATGTTGAAGATTGACTAAAACGTGTTTGTCGGATTTGCATTTTCTTTATTTTTATTCATTTTTACGACGTTTCGATTAGGTTGTATCTCTAATCGTTATCAAGTTGATGATTAGAGATACAACCTAATCGACTATTAAAATGGCACCATAATGACACCTATAGAAAAATATTTTTTGAGATTCGTGATTAATGGAAATCCATCTGCAGAATTCATTTATTACGTTTTTCTATTGAAAAATAAAAACAAGCATGCTTATCTTCATTCCTAAACGTAGAGACGTATAGTTTGAGAAATTCAGGGTGTTTTTTGGGGTTAGGAATGAATTCTGAATGGCTGAAGATAAACGGATGTTAGAATTGGTTTCAGCGACCCCGAGGACATGAAGATAAGGTGGTTAACTGTATCACTCATCGAAAAATAGTGTTATTTCAACAATTTGAAATATTTTGTGTTAGGACAATTACTGACTTGATCAGGTTTAGTGAATATTGAATTCGAGTTCAGCGATCTCGAAAACATATAGATATGGTGAATTAGTTGATAAAATACTGATTTTATATTTTTTATCTGTCAATAATTCTCATTAAATGGAATTCTCCTTGATAGCGAGCGCAATATTGGAATCGCTATGATGTTTTTTTGGAATCAGCAGATGGCTTTCGATAGAGTTTTAAAATACATACAATTTATATATATATATATATATATATATATATATATATACATATATATATATATACATATATATATATATATATATATATATATATATATATATATATATATATATATAAATTTTGCTTCATCAGTTTAAACTATGTGGTCCAAAAATCGACAGTCGACTTATATCATCGTTAACATATATTCGTAAAATTGCATTCTTTTCGATAAATCAGTATCTCTTAGGTCTTGAACCAAATATATTAAATAATGGTGGAAGTTGTGTTTCAACAGAATTCTATGTATCGCTCGTCGAGATTCCTGTTTCTAGAGCCACTTATCTTAACGATATCGTAGAATATGTCACCAAATATCTCATAATTGCTATTTCGACATTTTTATCGTTGAGAATGGGTTTCCTTTTATGAATTTTTGCCTTAACGGTGCCAAAATTTTTGAAATTTTTTAATATTTGTTTAACATTGTTACGTATCGGTTTATATTTATCTGGATCTCTATCAGCAAATATCTGGCATGTTCTTGATGACACTTTGTTACATTTTCCATAGATAATAAGCAAGTTTAAATAATCTTCGAGTGAATAATTTAATCGCCCCGGCATAAATTTCGTTAATAATTTTGGAAAGGCAAGAAATAGTGACATCTCTGTAGAACTATTTTGCTTTCTTTCGTCGCGTTTCGTCATCATGCCCAACCAACAACAAAATTTAAAAGCCGTATAATGTTTTTAAAATACAAAAATGTTAAGTTGCCAATATTTCAATAGCTACAAATTTTTCAAATAGATAACCTTATTCAAAGTCACCTTTATTTTTAATGCTATATAAGATAAGATTATAAAAATATTGGGTTTACGTTTCAAAAAATTAACTTTTAACGATGTTTTTAAGTTAATATCTAATGTTAGTTTTTGGTCGCCATGTATTTATTTATTATTAAAATATCAACACAGTATACTAAAATAGATCCCCTTCTGGAAGGAAACCAATCCCAATTAAATAATAAAGACTTTCATGAAGGAAAAATTAATAGTTACGTTTAGGCCTGCAAACTCCATTTTTGAGATAAAATTTAGAATGTCAAAAACAGTTAAATTTAGATATATTATACATAAAATATATTTATAATTTTACGTAGAATATAAAAATTGAATAACATATTAGGATGTTTAATTTAAAATAAGCAAGAAGGTATTAACTTCCGGTATAGACAGAAGTGTCACCTTTTAGAAATAGTTTAGCTGAATTGTCCCCATTGACTTAAAACTGCCAAATTTTACAAATTTTCTAAAATCTATTTTCCGAGAAATCGATCGCGACATTTCGTCGTGGGACACACTATATATTATGTTTCCTACGTCCATGATGTAACTTTTGTCCGAACTTGTGCGTAAAATCCCTTTTTGATGGGATATCTCATGTTTCGGATGCCTTCGGATGAAGACGTAGTAATGACAATGCAATTGTCGGGAATGGGATTTTTAGCAGCGTTTTGTCAGAATCCGCATGTTCGCGTGAATATGGACCCAGTCGACGACCAGATTAAGCTGCTTTGTTATTTGGATCTCCAGTTGTTTTACCTGCTGGATGACTTTCCTTTATTGCTTGTTTATGAACTGCTCGTTTACTGCTTTTAAAATATGACAATATAAGTAACTTTTCTAGCCGGTATTGTCTAACTAATAGGTGATATGACGAGAAATCATATTGTTTCCCAAATATGACATTTCCAGTTTCAGTATTAGGCAGTATCATAAAATTTTTATTTATAATAATGATTAATAAATGATTTGTCTGAGATATTAAGTTTTAATAAATATATTTTCGGTGGCTGAAATGCTAGGGACGAAAAAACAATTATAAACTTAAATTAGCATGCTAATAGGTATTTTCAATAAAGACGAATTAAAAATGTAAATTAGTGCATTAATAAATGTTTCTGTGGAAATAATTAAGGGTTTCCTAACATTATACTTGATGGTCGCAACACATTCCAAAAATTATTCGTATGTGTTACAAAGAAGTTTGGGTTCGTGGTCTTTATAGAATGGCGTACTGGGCGATGAGTTATACAAACTATACAAAGAATATTTTTTGCATTTGTCTGTACTGTTACGATCATGGCGGTTGATAAATATTTTTAGAAGCGTGCGCATGTTATTTATAATATCTGTTACTCTATGTAGAAATTTGATTTAATTCATGTGCTATTTAGTTCACTTTAATTAGTATAATACCCATGCCTTTATTCTACTCTATAGAACAGATTCAGTCTAATTTAATTATCACCAATCTAGGCTTAATTTAAAAGAATTTAATTTTTTTGTATACCTTTGATTATCTTCCACGTTTTAGCCCCTTCGATCCTATAATTTAAAGTATTTTATTTTGTTTTTATCATACACAACTTCAGTCAACTACAAGTTGGTGATTAAAAGACTGTATTTTATAAGGGTTAAACAACTAAGAAAGTCAAAAGTTTTAACAATAATTATCGGTATTCAAAGTTCGCTCAAGTGGTTCATTAAAATCTTGTTAATTTCCCAAAGTAAGTTGTTATAAAGTAAATTGCTAGTTTAGTAGTCTATACTTGCATAGTTGTCAGGTGAATTTAATTACATAGTATTATGGTTGAAAAAATCAAGTACATATAGTACCATCTTGATCGTCTTGAATTTGCTTTTTTTCTTGCTAATATTTCAAATATTGGCTGTTTAATCTCTATTTATTTTATGATCGCGTTTTTCCAATTAAAATCGTTGTTATCGAGTTTAAGAAAAGATTAATTTATTTTCTATCAGTGTTGCAAGATACAGTATCTCTGTATGACCTAGGCTAGTCCAAAAACCGTGGGAAGAAATCATTCTTTGGCGATTTTGTAATATAAAAAACGACAAAAGAAATAATTATATCAACGAATCGTATACATTATTTCGTGCACTCTAATATCTTCTCAAAACAAAATCGCCACTTTTTTTGGGCAACCTCTAGCGTACGGTCAGCCCAACTTAATTTAAATTTTGACTAATTAATTGAATTTGTTCGCTTTACATAAAAAATGGACAAACAAATTGTCTGGTAATTGCAGTTTTGACAAGATTTACTTGAAGTGTTCTTCTTGTACGCACATATTGATCCTACCGACCATAAAAATCGAATAGACCTTATTAATTTCTCGGATATTTGTCCAGTTTTATGATATAAATATCAGACTGTTTCTATGGGCGAGCAATAACAGTTCTTTTAAAAAATTACCTGATGATCCCATAAATATATTTCAAATGAACATTCAGGATCTCTGCATTCAAAGGAATTCCTTTATGTGGAGACAGACGAATTATAATAGCAAATTAAAGAAGTGGCGAGTTAGTGACTTGCTATGAGATCGAAAGTTTCTGAGTTCGGGTCCCAGTCTTGCACAGGGGTGTACGCATATTAATAATATTGATGTAAGTATTAATATAGCTTTATATGATGATCTGTATGGCATACTGTTTTCTATTAAAACAAATTATAAATTGAATCCTTGAAAATATAAAGAAAGTTGATAGAGGCACGTTTATTTTGTGTACTACTTCAAAAAATAAGTATTTACGCAAGGTAATTCAAAAAAAATATGGTAGAAGAATATTTTAACAGCAACTTATTATAAAGTACCCAAAATGGTAGCTTAAAGAGACTAAATTCTATTGAACGAAGCACTAAACAACTGATTGAAAGTATAATTGATACTAATAGAAAGATAAAGATATTTGCGCACTCTATAACAGATTAACTAAGAATAATAATTTTTTGTACCAATAAGAAAAATCAACAAAAATATATACATAAAACGCTAATTTGCAAAAAATAACACGAATTGTAAAATAAGTGGGTTTCAATTATGGTAACTGCACCTTACCAAGTCTTATCATAAGTGCATAGCAAGTGATTGACTAATAGCCATCATTACATGCGAGTAAAATACTATCTATACCTCTGCTCAGCGACTGTTAGAAGGTTATCTACAAATTCGAAATTAGACTTCGAATTAATTTTTCATTGATTATTTAAAATTCTTTTCTAACTTTGAAATTTAAAGTGAAGAAACTGTTTAAAGTTTTTAAATACTTTTTTAGTTTAGATAACCAGTTAAAAAAACAACTTTTTTTTAACAGAAGAAAGTTTTCAGGTAAAATAATGTATATTGTTAATTTCACTGCCTTTGTTGGTTAAGAACTTGTTTTTTCTGAATTATTCATTTTGAATTAATTAATTTTTTATTCTGAAGGTTTTAAAACTATGGAATTTCTATTTTACCGACAAGCAACACTCTGTTGGAAAATTATTATTTTGCTTCATAGCATGACAGATGTGGGAAGACAATGCATTTGCTGTGTAGGTAATTTTAATGCTCATGCGCTGATTCACGTCTAACCCGTTTATTATAAAATTTTAAGCACGAATCGTAGCTAATAAATGTACTAAATTAGAAGAAAACAAAGTTATAGTGTTGTAATTTTGTCATCATAGAAAAAGAATTTTATTTAATGATATCGTAATAATATGTAGTGCAAAACATTATTATTTTTGACCCCATAGCAGAAAAAAAAAACATTTTGAATTAACTTTAATTTAGGTTGCAAAAATTTTCTAAAGCTTTTAAATTACTGGATTTGGGATGTCATAATGTATCTTTTCAGTATGTTCATATTGTAATACGCTAAATAGATACTTTAAATAAATATAGATATATTTTACCTTTTCATGTTTTCTTTGTCAATGTCCGTGAACAGATCTTCAATTTCTGGACGATTTTTCGGTGTATCGACATCATTTCCATCACGATAATAACGTAGATCCAAGGGACTTATTAGTTTCGAAAGAAACCACTTTGCTTTCGCTTCGTTTTTGTTTGATGCAATATCGTCGTTGCCACGGGGAAATGGTGCTTGACTTCCACTCCTTTTTCCATGAGCTATAATATTTAAAGCTTTAGTAATTTAGAATATTAAAATATAAAACAGACATATATATATATATATATATATATATATATATATATATATATATATATATATATATATATATATATATATATGTATATATATTCTGTTTCCAAAATGGTTTTTGATTCCAAAACTTTTTATATTTTAAAAATTAATAAACTAAAAGATGTCAGATAAGGCTTTCTCTATCTAATAAGATAGTATAGCAGATAAATTATCTTGAGGGGACGAGAATTACTATTACGATATAACCGTGTATTTTTGCTTAGATCTTGATGAAGAATATTAATATATTTAATCACTTTTATTTATTTTCGAAACAATACAAATTCTTCAGTTTCAGTAACAATTTTTGGAAAATTAAGGGTTAAACCCCAGAGGAGGTCCTGGAATAGGTAAGAGGAATAGTTGTCACACAACAAAATCCTACATTTTGAAATATTCTTACATTCTTGTTTTTTTCAATTTCATATCTTCTTGCTGCACATATCAATTTGAATCATTTTCTATGAGCTTAGACTAATTTTATTGTTAGACCATCTTACTGAAATAAGGGGTGAAAGTTTGCGAAAATTACTTTAATTTTTATGCAGGTATGCAGTTTATAAAAAATTTAGAATTTTTTTATTTATTAGCAAAAACAGTCATGTAAACGTATAAAAAAAGTCTATACGATATTGATTGTTTCACGTCTTCAATTTCTTGCCCCAGAAAAAGAATAATCGTATAATAATCAACTTTATTCATTAAACTTTTAAACTTTCAGAATGAACGAGAGGGTAATATTTATGGTTTTAGCAAAAAAATTAATAAACATAGCAAAGAGCAAAAAAGAAGGGAAATCACGAGTGTATGTAAATTTTAATATGGAACATTTGAAGAACTAAACTTTTTGTTTTTATTTTCGCAAATTACATCTTGGAGAAATGGCTAATTTTGTGGCGGTAAAATATAACCAAATAATTACTGTAGTTAATAGAAAAAAACTGTTAAAATTATGCATGTTTCCGTTCTTAATTTGATATGCAGATTGATTAAAAGTATAAAATTCACAATATTGTCTATAAAGTATATAAAGCTCAAACCTATTATTCAACATAACACAGAAATGATTTTGGGAGAGAATTGGGGTAACCCTTTTTCGAGGCCACCGAAAACTTTGACAGTCGCAGAGCTGCGAAATCTAAATATGATTTTAATTAAGAATTTTTTTAGAAAATTCAAAATCAGTTGCATTTTCTTCAATTTCCAAGAAATACTGTTTACTCGCAGAAAGTTTTTTAAGAAAATGCAACATATCATATCTATCCCACATGTGCTCATTTACTGATTTGCAGGGTCACCGACAATCAAGGAATCTGCGGTTTTTCTTCATAATTTTTATATTGATATATGTAAATATTACCCAGAGCGTTAGTTCCTCTTTTTCTGAAATCTTGTCTTCACATATATTTCACATTTTAGAATTTAAAGTTTTTATTTTGTTAGGTTAAACTTTCCTATAATTTTTTTATGTTAAAATTTCGATTATTCCGGAACGGCGGCACCGATTTAAATCATATTATTCGCGTTAT
Organism: Diaprepes abbreviatus; assembly: GCA_034092305.1. Lineage (NCBI taxonomy): Eukaryota > Metazoa > Arthropoda > Insecta > Coleoptera > Curculionidae > Diaprepes > Diaprepes abbreviatus. Next base: position 7,800,808 of record JASJET010000022.1, read on the forward strand.
ATCATTTTGGATGAAACTGGTTCAGTAAAATCCAAATTGGCGCTTATAATATCGCAGACAAAAAATGCATTTTGTCTTATTTTTACCAAAATTGGTATTGGAAGTTTTCGGAGTCGCCCATAATAAATCTAAATATTTGTTTAAAATTATACATCTCCCCATTTTATATAAAATTTATATTGGGAAATTTTTGAAGGTGTAAATTCATAATTTGCTCTTCTAAGTAATTAAAATTCTACAGCGTCTTTGATAAATGTATTATGCGATTGAGTCCAAGAAGAATGGGAAAAAATTTCACCAGACTACTATGAGAATCTTGGAAAAAGTATGATAAAATGTTAACAAGCTGTTAAAAAAGTTAAAGACTTATTAGAAAATATACATTTTAAGATATTTAGCCTGATGCAAAAGTGATTCAACAATTTTTCATATTTTCGTATTTGTAATTCATAATTTGTTATGTCTAAATAATTGATAATATATATGATGATTAATTTTTAATATTACTTTCAATTTGCAATACAAGTATTACTTTTTTAGAATCAATAATATTAGCAAATATTGGTGTAATTATGTACCATACTGTGTAAATTTTAACATATTTTTCTCCACTCTTTCAGAAACGGCATCAAACATATTTTTGAAAGCTGTATTTCGTGTAGCGTTATTAAATGTAGGAAAAAAATTGTGGAATTGATGTTATAGTTTTCCATGGCTCTTACCAGGACTGCATAAGAATAGATCTTAGTTGTTCAACATATAAATATCTTTACATTACCAGTGATATTTTTATCATAAAGTATTAATTTGAGTTTGCCCTTATTGATATATCTAATTAAAATTTGGAAATTTAATCTTATACAATAAAAGCAAACCCTAATGGTGAAAATAAATTAATAAAAAAAATATCAGATATCTTAAAATAATGAAACAATAACCGATTACTTATTTATGGAAATAGAAGCGCTACAAAACCCTATCAAAATATCAAATATAATTTTTTTAAAGTATCAGATTTTTCTTTACATTTTTACTCTTGTCGATTGTTAAAAATTATAAAGCTTTATTACTTAATATTTCGAAGAGCAAGATCTATCGACCGATGAATATCTATATAAACTTATGAATATCTATATAAAACTTATATATCACCTTAATCAAAAATACATTACTTAACCCAACGATTATAAAAGTGCGCTTTTAATTAAATTAAATAACATCCCCTAAAACCCCCCTAAAATTTGACGAACGCTTTTTGATAATGATTTTTAACAAGGGGCTCCAAAAATTGACTTTTTACCCAGTTAGTTAAGGATTATCAATTAAAATTATATGGATTTATAACTTTGTAATAACAGATTATACTAAGTACATTTTAATTTAAAGACTCAATGTTTAAAGAATAAGCTATAGAAACCTTCAATAGTGTAAAATAATTTAAGGACAAATTTTCCTAAAACAGACACCGTAACAAAGTTTTGCCTAATTAGTGGGATTTCTTGAAAAGTTGACACAAGACAGATTCATTTGAAGAAAATTTCGTGATGAAAGGCTTGATAAAATTTATTTTGAAAAAATATCGGGATGAGGTGTATGTAGAACAATTTATATTTTCTAAAAGTTTTCAAGATATTTGTTTACATTGTGTCTAAGTAGTAGAAAACAAATGTATTTTATGTAGCAATATCAAATTTCAAGTGGAAAAGCAATGAAATGCCAAAAAGTAATCCTTTTCCTTTTTAATGTAAAAACAATGGAAATTTTGTCACCTATATTTAATACCTGTCAGGTCAACAATAAATAACGCATTTCAGTAAATTATGTGTCAGAAAAGAAAATCTCATTTCGGTTATTTAAAATGTTTTTATTGCGAAAAAAAAAAGAAAACGTGTTGTATACTAAGCTGAAACAAAAAATAAAAAAGTTTGCTTGTATTAATATTTCACTTATTATGTATTTTAGATATATATTTAGTATGCCATTAAATAATATAAAGGAAAGTTCCTCTGCCGCGTCTGTCGCTATGTACGGGATAATCCAGTAAAATTATGAATATATTTTGATCCGTTTTTCACTATTGGGTAGGCCGCTTCTCGAAGAAGATTATATGTACGTCACCAGTTTGGCACTGTAGTGGATCTAAAACGGCACACATTATAGCTCTATAAAACGTATGAGGAAGTTGCAAAAAAATAAAAATGTTAATAAGTGCTACTGAGCTCCAAGAGAATGTGCCTATACAAAATCGTGCCTTGACATATGTGCATCTAAAAAATTAGTTATTAAATGTATTTAAAAGTTATTTTGTAAACAGTCAGATTAAGACTGAAAGAACCTGATTTAAAGCTAAGACGGCCTGTAAAAATTCGTCGATTAGAATATTGCAGACCACATGTTCACTGAAATATAGAGAAATGCGAAAATATTCTGTTCAATGATAAGACTCGAATCGAATTGTGGACACCAGATTTACAAAATCAGTCGCAATACCATATAGAGGTGGCATAATAATTTGTGAAAATACTAATTACTCTCAGAAGTAATCGGACGAATGACTGGCGATGTGTAGCCTTGAACTAAATACGATGAATAAATCCAGTTCCAAGTACAATAAAAGAGTTTTAATTGGTAGCACAATATGAAAGGAAGATAATTCCTCAAGAAGACATTCAAACTACCTTTAGTAACATACCGAGAAATACGCAAGTAGTAAATAGAACCTGTTACCAACTGTACTCTTATTTTGGTCAAAATACTAGTATTTGCCATTCTAAAAACATTTAAATTTAAATATTTTTAATTCTTAAAACATAATTTTTCTTCACGATTTACTTCTAATAAAAAATTTTTATTCTAAAATTTAAAATTAGTGAAATAAAAGATTTTTCCAGGGGAAAAGTGTTTTTGACTTACTTCTATTTCATCAAAATTTACTTTTTTAAAAATTTATAGTCAATGATTTTACGAGTGAGTGTGTAAGAAAAATTTCCAATTAAATTGCTGACCAAACTGTTTGAGATACATCAAAATAATAACTATCATTTAAATAAGACCCCTAATAATTGTAGTTGTCATTTAAAAATCGATTACAAAAATAACAATTTCGGCGAACGCAATTATTTCACGTACTTACATATCACAAATATTCATGCATTTATAATGATTAGTATTAGCAGTATACAGGTGTGGCAAATCCAAACAGAAGCATGGCCGTTTCTTAAGTACAATAAAGATAATACTATATTATTAACCAAATCAGAGTGAGACAGAATATAAGTATCGTAAGCATCGACACACTTACTTAAATTTAATAAATTAGCAGCTTGGCCCTAGGGTGAGAGGTAATAAAGTGCTGGCGCGGTGAGAGCGGGCGGCAGCATACGCCATGCTCCAGCAAAACAAGTGGTTCCAAGTTATTTGCTTTCTTTTAATTCCGGCCGTTGAAGCGTAAGTACCGAGTATTTCCGTGTTTTGCGCCAAATTGTTTTATTTAAAATGGTAGTTTATTCCACGGAACAAAAAGTGCAAACTATTAAGTGGTACTATTCTGGTACAGGCATAGATGAGGTAATCGGCAGATTAGCATTTACGAGAATCATCCTATTCCTTCAAAATGTAGAATTTCGGAAATTACTAAAAAATTTGTGAAAACCGGTTGTCTGAAAATTTGTAAAAAATGCACTGATAATAACAAGAAGCAACCGGTTTCCTAAATTACTGAAGAACAAGCAAATCGGGAGACTCACGTTTGTAGTTTAGCGGAAATTACTCTTCTTTGCAATAGTACCCCAATTGCCGAAGAAGTTGATATGAACGTTCAAACGGTTCGGAATATTTTAAATATCGCTGTTACAAATTGCGAACAACTCAAGGAATTTTTCCGGAACACCAGGAAAACCGTATGGTGTTTTGTTAGGATAATGGAAAGGGCTAATAGAGACGACAGATCCATCAGCAACATTTTGTTTACTGATGAATCTTCATTCCTCTTGCACAGTCGTCACAATCCTTCTATCACCGTAGCATACCCTAAAGAGAATCAATATTTCAATATTCCTCAGAGACCACAATACCCTCAAAAGGTTAATGCATGTCCTGGGATGTTGAAGGATTTATTCTTTGGATCATTTTTTATTAATGGGAACCTAACTGTCAACAAATACTTGGACATTTTACGAAATCACGTCATTCCAACTATTCGAGCACTGAATATTAATTTTGAGCAAATTTAGTTTCAGCAGGATGGTTGCCCTGCTCATACTGCCAAGGATGTGCAACAGTTTTTGCAAACTATATTTCTCGAGCGTCTCATAAGCCCGAAGGGAATCGTTCATATGCCACTCAGGTCTCCCTATTTGGCCCCAAGCGATTTATTTTCTTTATGTTCATGTTTCCCAAAAAAAATTATCAGCACAGATATGAACGTGAGAATAATGAACTGAGACAAAAAATTAATGGAATTCTCATAAATAAAACTCTTGAAGTTTCGGAAAATACGCGAACAGCATTGTACAATAGACTGGGTTATTGTCTCGCTCAAAGTGGAGGCCTGTTTGAATACCTCTTGCAGAATTTTAGGTGTTTCTGTGGATTTAAATATAAATTAAATATTTGTTTATTTATTTACAAATACTGAATGTTTCCTTTTATTTTTTACCAGAATGAAAGAATATTTTTGAGAACGATTTTTAATTTTAAAGTGGTTTATTAATTTATTTACTTAGAAATTACCGTTACATTTCACTAATATTTTTATTAGAATCAATGTTTATTTTGTATCAGAAGTACTAGTTTGCTTTACGCCCAAAGGCCAAAAAAAAATATTTTTTTTGTATTTCGACTATCTGATGCATTTAAAACAATAAAAGCATCAAAGAGTCATTAAATATTCCAAATTCCGTCGATTATATTAGAAGTTTAGACGAAAAGCAATACACCCCCTCATTTTTTTGAAGCTACCGTTCGTTTTTCGTATCGCACGAAATTTGGAAGGGGTAATATGCCGCACAGGCGTTCCCTGACAATCGTCTTGAACTAACTCGAAAGGTTTAGTGGGTCAGAATTGAGAAAACGTGGCCAAAATAAAAAAGAAAAAATTTAAACTAGAAAGTTCGCTATAGTAACGTTCCTATTAAATCTCCGTAATATGAACTGCCACTTTTTTCTTTCTAAGGTCTCGTTTCAGGTCAAAGGAAGCAGTCTTTTGTGAGCATCGCGCCCAGTTAGTACGTCGAGAACATTTGTGCGTGGTTCAAGTCAATTATTTCTGATTTGCATACCTCGATCTCCACATTTTAAAATGGAGGCTGCTTCAGGAGCCTTATAAGAAAAATGAAACAAATTATCTCAAAATGCAATGACAATTGAAGTATAGGTTACAACTTCCACGAAATTCTGCAGAATCTCTAATTTTTTCGAATTTGGTTAATATCAATGAAGGTACCGCTCTTCCATTTGACATTGGATTGTCAAGAGACAAATATCAACAATTACGAAATTGGACTGAAAGAAACCCAGATATTTCGGCCGTACTCTGGTGCGTAAAATACAAAAAGCACGTTATCCACATGACAATTATCTAACCTCTACTAAATCAAAAGCCGAGGATAAATTGCAAGGCTCACTGGATCACACAGTGATGACGAGGACAGCTGGCTAGGTGAACGCTGTGGCTGGAATGAAATCGGTCCAAGTTTGTTACCTCTGTCAAACAACATCTCAGTTCAACAACATTGATACCGTGTCCCGGTAAATACAGAGTATTTCAAGCTACGACTGTTAACTCTACATGCATATATTCGATGCTTCAAATGCTGCTTGTATTCGTTGTATCAACGTGACACACGTAAGCAGAAAGACAAATAGGTGAAAGCACAAATGTTGCCATCCAACAGGCTTTTAAAATTCTTGTCGATAGGCCAAAGAAAGTGTTAGCAAGCACTAACGATGGCAACACACTTCGGCATTCCTTCGAGAGCTATTATAACAAGAATAAGGCGTAACCTGATCCTCTGGTTTCACGTTATTTTGCAATCTGAAACGGAGATTAAATTGCAATAGAGAAAATTTGGGAATTCACACTTCAAACAAGAAGATTGTTCTTCAAAAAAAATTCTGGGTACAACATGCCAACAGAAATCCACAAATTACTTATCCATGGACCAGACATCATAGCATTTGCAATATAACTGATAGGTAAACTATCAAAAGATGTACAAAAATCAACGAACAAATTGATAAGAAACTATCGCCTAGATTTTGCTCTTCTCGAGAAAAAAATATGGGGGATGTGTTCTAGAACTTTTGGCGTCGACTGATCCTTACATTATTTTTTGACATCGCGGCATCGTAAGTATTCGAATAACAATTCATATGTATTGGAGAATGAGAAAAGAGCTGTTAACAAAGAAGGCAATGATTGAAAATTTATTTTAATTATTTTTATTACAGTCGTATTATTTATGTTAATCAATGAATATTATATTAGGTACAAATTATTTGCATTGGTATTTGTTAAGAAGTCTTAAGCATATAGGAAAAAGTACTTTCGCCTTTTTAACGATTATCGATCTTCGTGTATTTATTTTTAAAATGCATCTTGGACTCAAGCGCAATATTTTATTTATAGAAATACAATTATTTTTTTTTTGTTTTAAAATTGTATATTTTGCAGGATTTTAAAGATTCAGTCTGCTATGTTGAATCCGATAATTTATATTTATTATTTTTAATATTCAGTCCGTGCTCAGCCACGTGAAAATTCGTTTATACCTATTTTCGTTAATTTCGACCCACTGTGTTTTGATGACCCCAAACAATAGTTGTTGGAAACAAGCTACTATACAACAGATCCGTCTTAGGACTCTTATTGCACTCGTGCGAGAGTAGGATGGGTCTAAATTTTTGGAAAGAAAAAAAAGATTACTCTGCCTGGTAAAATATACAGCAGGTGAATTATCACCTTCAATAAGTCAGTTGATATCCTTGATAACACTCTTGATTTTTGATATTTCCAATATATTTAAAAAATGCAGATTCGCTAGAAATTAAAAAAAAAATTAAAACTACTAGATTTAAACAGCACCCTAATCAAGATTTATTGGTGTTCTAAAAATATATCAAAATATCGTGAAAACTCCGATTTTTCAACAAAAGGACAGACTTTTCTTCTTCATTTTCTGGTGTTTTATCGATTCCGAATATTGACTGTCATCTTAACTATTCCTATTCTAATTACAGCGCTCCAAAACAGTTCTTTGGAGATTACTCCATACCATTTTCGAAGTTCAGTCAATCAAAAATTCGTCTTCTAGCAGGACCTCTCTAACCTTCAACCTTACCATAGGTGATAAAATAATTTTCATATAGCTTTGGTTGTTGTTATGATTGCCAGTCGACTACTTGTCCTATTTAGCACCTTCTCGTTGATGATATGCTCTGTGCATAATATTCTTAGAATGCGGCGATATATCCACTCTTCGGACTCTTCAAACTCGTATAGTAGAGTAAAAAATGTGTAGCAACGCACTGTACATTTTTTAAGTTTTATGCTAAGATCTTTAGAGCATAGCAGAGACTTCGCTTTAATGGATATAAACATTGCTTTTCAATTCTGCATATAATTTCTACTAAATAATCCCAGTTCTCATTTAAGAGGCATCTTAGATAGCAAAATTTTCAATCTTTTCAGCGGTTGCCCAAGATCTCCTGGCTGCACTTAAGCTTATGACAAGGTATTTAGTTTTCTTCTCATTCAGTTTCAGGCTATATTCTGCGCTGAAATCGTAAATTCTATCTAGCAGCATCCGTAAATCAGTTAGATTTTCTGCTAGGAGTACAATATCGTCGGCATAAGAAAGGTTTTCTAAAAGTTCGTCACGGGTCTTAGCTGTGACTTATTGAGAATAATCACAAAGATAGACAAAAGCAATTGTTCAGGGATAATAGCAGTGTATTAGATTTTGTGGTACAATTTTGTGAAAGTTTTCATAGACTCGTCATTTAAAGCTTTCATTACTTCAACTAGAATATCGTTTGGTTAATTACCATTTTGTTATCTTTGAATTGAATTTTTCATTCAGTAACAGTGATTTCGGGACTCTTAAGACGAGTAATTGTGGCATAATGGGTACATATTCGTCCAAACGTCTCAACGAGCAAGTTTCTCTTTGATTTCAGAATCACTTCATTGATCTATTAGATTTTCCCCGAGTTGAGGTTTGTTTTTTGCCCAGTTTCTCTTTGCTTTGGGCACGTGAAAGATGTCAAATTGTCTGTCCTCAATTTCATGGCAATTATTCTTCATCCAAGCTTCTTTGGCTTTGACGAATTTTCTATTTAGTCTGTCTGTATGAGTCCTAATCTGATTTATTTTAGTGTTTTTAAGTGGTATTTATTTACCCTTTTTCAAAAGGCAGAGCTTTTTTAACATCATTCGACGATATGCCGAGAATAAGTTATTGTTGACAACTTATTCTTACTTTTTTGCATGTTTCAACACTTTTTAGTTTATTCGTATCATGTTTGTTCACTCTACGTTTATCTGAAACTATTTTTTGTTTGGTTAATGTACTGCATATAAGGGGATTGTAGCCAGCTTTAGAGGATGTTTTAACTCATTTTATATTGTTTTTAAAACGTTGGTTTATTAAAATAATATCTAATATACTTCATTTTTGATTATTGTTTGTGCATTATCTCTGGGAGTTTTTCAAGTCTTCTTGGTGGCAGTCTGAAAAAGATATTTGTAACTATCATTTGTTTTTTTACGCAAAATTGAACCCATCTGTCACAGATTGAAACAGTTAACTGTACCTATGCTTTGTCTTCGTCTCACCTTTGTGATAAAATTACCAGTAATCATTGTAATTTCGAGTATTTGGTGTTTTTTAATGCCTGACCTTTATCAATCAAAAAATTCTCCAGTTTTGTTGCACTTTTATCTCTAGTAGATGCACAAACTACTTGTACTATTACTATCAAATTTAAAATGAATAGTTGGTCTCTTAATTTCAGGGATAATACTCTGCCAGATATGGCAAAGCAATGACTCAGTGAATAAAAACGTAGATAAAAATATATTTTTTTAAACAGACTGAAAACAGAGGTCCTAAATTTATTTTACAACTTTTCAATATACCTTGAATTGGATAAAAGTATCTTAATTTGCATATTTTATTTGTATCTAGGAAAACAAAATACTTTTATTTAAAAACCATCATATTTTTGAATATAATTGTAGATAAATGGTCGTCAAATCATAAGTTATCACCACCATAAACAGCTATTTAAACAGATAGTCGGATTTCTGCGTCATCTAAACTGTTACTCGTCTTTGTATATCTCTAATTTTATCGATTTGTTTCAGTTTTATGCTTTCTCTATTCAAGTTGTGCCTGGTCATCGTTAAGTGTCGTCAGTTCATTTATTAGGGGTGTTCGCAACTACTTTGATGGTTTAACAAGCTCATTGACCATGTATTATTTTGACAATTTATCCGGCCTAACTTCACTATAGTCTGAAAACTCTTTCTACTGCGTCTATCACTCTGGATTTCATTATTTATTGCTCAGATTTATGTTCACTAGATCATTGTCGCGTATTTTGGGGCGTTTGATGAAAAGATTTGCAAAGTCTGCCAAATGCCCAACATGCCGACGATATTCTTCTAGACAATTTTACCTTGAAATTTTCATTTGTTATTTAAAGATCTTGTATTTTTAAGTTGTCATTCAATATAATCCCGTCGGTCATAAACAGTGTTTTCGAAGGTGTTTTTTTTTGAGGTCAATTTTTATTGACTCCTTTAACATTTCTTTCACTTCTGAACGAACTATATGATTGTCAAATTGCAAATTACCTAAGATATTCATAGTTTGCATTTATTTCTTTTTATTTCAACACAATTCTTTAAACATGTCTTTCGATGCCAATGTGATCAATTTGTGTAAATGTAGTATCTCCTGACTGAAACTTCTGCCTATTTAGATTTTATTGTCTTTTCCTATTTAAATATTTAGTGGTTTGAAGAAATATCCAGTTAATGACCATGTATTGTGTATTTTTGATCTATTTTAATATAGCGGTCAATTTTTAACTGGTTGAAATGTCATATTCACGAACTGTTTGCTTTGTATTACTACAATAATATTTATGGCAATTTTAAGATCCTTGTAGTTTTTCTCATTATAAGGCACACGACAATTTAATCATCGTATAGTAAAAATTAAAATTGATTTTGTGCGGTTTATGTAACCATGAAGAGTTTGTCTTCATGAAAACTAAGACACAACATATTTAATTACGAATAGTATTAAAACTTAAAATTAATTCTTACCTCCCCAACATGCATGTCCGTAACTTAAACATGATCCTGAAAAGAAAAGAAAAATAAAGTTATTAAATCGGACAAATGAGCAAATATAGCGTCTTATAAAGTAGTCTTTGCAAAACATTTAGAGCAAAGTATATTCGTTAATAATATTAGCAACATATTGCCTTTATATAAACAACAATTGTTCCCCTCCCCTCGACTCATTGTTGGTTTAATTTTAAATAAAAATACACACTTTTTAGAACAAAATCTAAGCTCTGTGTGGATATTATGTATGGTCATAATTAACTGATATAGTCTTGTAGATAAAAATATGTTAATAAAAAATACTGCAAATTCTAATCCTTTTTAGCACACAAGATTTTAAAGCGTGCATATTAGAATACTAGTCGTAGCATTAAAAGTGTCTCTATTTTTACTCCCTATATCAAATCTAAAGCAGTCAAATTTAACAAATTTGATAAATTCGTTGAGCTTACCTCCTTTTACACTTAATTTCGAATACAGATGGGTAAAATATATATATATATATATATATATATATATATATATATATATATATATAAAACTTAATGTTCTATCTGATAACAGCAGCAGTATGCTGTCCAGCTAGTGGAAGACCACGGCCAACATTTGGCCTAGAGATGAGGTTTATTTAGTTTTGATTTGTTGAGCATTGTATTGTATATATTTCAATATTTTCAAAGTATACGATAATATATTTTTTTTCGAGCAGTATACATATGTCCGACCATTGTCCATTTTGTAAATAATATTATGGATAGTGATCGGACAGTACACCGAGACATATATTTATCTCCGAATTTTCACATAACAAAATCATCGCTATTTCTACCCTCTGAAAACAGGCTGTAGATGAGGTCCATTGACTTAATGGGTTTTAGTGAAATGCAAGTAATTTTACTAGCCTCTCATTTAGAAATTGTTAGGGTGGTTGTAAGGTGAGTAGAAGTAATATGAATTCATAGTTTATAATATCGACACATTACCCATTGCATTATCAATGGAGCAATTACTTATTTTATAATTCTAGTTTCATTGTTTTACTTGTAAGAGTAATGTTGTACCATTAACTGTTAATTTTGTTAATTTCAAATTATACAAGTGTTATTCATTGCCTCATCTTTCTATGTATTGTGTCTCGTTTTACCTCACCTATGAGGCAAGAGGCAGAGAAATGGCCTAACTTTAGTCATTAGTTACCTTCTAGAGATGAGGTTTATTTAGTTTTAATTTGTTGAGCATTGTATTGTATATATTTCAATATTTTCAAAGTCTACGATAATATATTTTTTTTCGAGCAGTGTACATTTTGTAAATAATATTATGGATAGTGATCGGACAGTACACCGAGACATATATTTATCTCCGAATTTTCACATAACAATATCATCGCTATTTCTACCCTCTGAAAACAGGCTGTAGATGAGGTCCATTGACTTAATGGGTTTTAGTGAAAAGCAAGTAATTTTACTAGCCTCTCATTTGGAAACTGTTAGGATGGTTGTAAGGTGAGTAGAAGTAATATGAATTCATAGTTTATAATATCGACACATTACCCATTGCATTATCAATGGAGCAATTACTTATTTTATAATTCTAGTTTCATTGTTTTACTTGTAAAAGTAATGTTGTACCATTAACTGTTAATTTCGTTAATTTCAAGTGTTATTCATTACCTCATCTTTCTATGTATTGTGTCTCGTTTTACCTCACCTATGAGGCAAGAGGGAGAGAAATGGCCTAACTTTAGTCATTAGTTACCTTCTAGTTTAACTAAAAATATTCCTGCGTTAACACCTACTGCAAAGATTGACTGCTGAAGATTAATTAAACAAAAATAATGTATTTTTATAAAATTATGTGTTTTAATCAACATTTCCACTTTGCCCCACATTCCTGTACACAATAAGTGTGAACAAGAGGAAAAAAGACGAATTAAGACACGTCGATCTCTAATATAACGAGAATGATACAGTAATATAATAATGGAGTGAGACACATTTTTTATCTACTTTTGAAATTATTGATATCCGTGGTAGTTCATGGCACAGCATTTTATGGATATGACTGAGAATATAAGTGAATTCGACATAAGCTAACTTGTGTTGAATGTAGTTATGTTCTTATTATGTTGCCCCTTTTTGGGGTTTCGTAGCCATCTAGGAATCCTTATAGTTTCTTCATATCCATATGTCCTACTGGCATTCTTCTGACAAGCTCCTCTCCTTTAATAGAGAAGGGGTTTCCAAAAGTGTAAGCGGCTCCAGGCTTTTGAATAGTTTGAACCCGTATCTATTACGAATGTTAATTTGTATAACCAGATGCTCTAACAATTGAACCGCTTGGATCTTTCGCAAATGATGTTTGAAATTCTTATTCGGGATGCGCTTAGCCAATGGTATATGGTTAGAGATAAATAGCAGCTAACCACTAGTTTCTGTAACATTAGCTCGATGACTTGAACCAATTAGCGAAGAAAGCCAAGTTAATAGAGTGGGCATAAAAGACCTACTCTAGTTGTAGTGCATTCAGATTAGTATGGAAGTATGAAAACAACACAAAAGAAAACGAAGGGGTGCACATATTAAAGAAGCTTTGTGAAATGAAAGCGCGGGGTTTAAACGGGTTTGGTTCGATCTTTCTATGTGTCGAAATGAGGTTTTTTTTATTTCGTTTTACTCCTAGTTGCTTTTTCATATCCACTATTTTGATTGCGCATTAATTATATATTTTGTTATTTTTGGCCAAGGTTTTTCGAGTATATTGTATTTGAAAAATTTAATATTTGCGGCAATCTCTATACAGGTTTATAATTAAACTCTATTTCTTTATAAATTTGTTTTTTCATTCGTAAATCTTAAATTTTACTATGCTTTTCTTTAGTTTTCCGAAGGTGTGTTTAAAATATCTAAAAATCTTCGACATAACAAAACTTATTAAATTCTTTTAACGGTAATTTTTTACGTTTATTAATTTATGAAATACAAAAAGGAAAAATAATATTTGATGTTGCAATATGCTTTCCGATCAAAAACAATTTTTTTGTGTAACGAAATTGAAAAAAAAATGACTTAATGAGGATTATTACAAAAACTATTCATATTGGTATGAAATTAAAAAGTGATTAACTTTTTATAAAATGGCTTTTTAATTCCAAAAATGTAGAAAAAAAATTCCAAACTTAACTAAACTTAAAAAACAAGACATTCTTTTGGCAACAAAGCAAATTTTTAAAAAGCCATCTAAATAATGTACGACTTTCGTACATTATTCGACTCTTTTTTCTTATATACAATATTTGTTATTCATAATAAAATATTTCGATAGGAGTACAGAGTTGGTTTAGAATAGCGAAATTCCCCCCCAATGACTAAGAAATCAGTGAAGTGGGTTTCGCTTTCATTTATCGCCTTTCGAAACGCAATCACGTTTCAATATCTAACGGTAGTCAGCCATCATGTTTACATTCGAGTGACCTTGGTATCTGCTTTCCATATCCTTGACGTTTTGGTGAAAACGTTCGCCTTGATCTTGACTGTGGTTTCTTAAATTCTCTGGAAACTGATATTAATAAATATATATAAACATATATATATATATATATATATATATATATATATATATATATATGAAGTAAAATGCGAACAGTAACTTCATTCGTATACGGAGCTGCATATAGTTGTACGTTTGCTGAATGTGATTTCAGCACTACAACGGCATAATGTGGATATATCCACTGCTATTGCATCTCACACGGAGGAATCCGTGAAAGCCGCATAAACATATATATATATATATATATATATATATATATATATATATATATATATATATATGCTGGTTATGCGGAGAAAAGTCTTGATGCATATAATGACGATAATAGATGAAATGATGATAGTGAGGATACGGAAGAGGAAGAGAAGTACCTTCCATGCGATAGAGAACGGCTATGTGTAGTCCACGAGCTGACTATATACGTATACGGGTACTGGAACTTTCCAAAGATGGCGAGAAATATGTAGCTTCCTTTTGAAATAGAAATTTATTGTCAAAGAGAGAAAAGCCAGTTTTTAAAGAAATATATAAAATAATTTTCGACAATTTTTCCAAAACGAAGCTTATGGAACTAATAAAAGCCAGAATATACAAGCCTGTTGATTGAAGACTCTACCTACTAGCTCTTTCAAACAGAGTTTGAAAGAAGTTTTATTATACACTACTTATTTTTATGCTTCAGTTCCTATTGTACATTCTACGGAGTTAAAAGGGAATACTATAATTTGAAATTGATTCTGGAGAAAATAAATTATTCAGCAGAAGTGTCACGATCTTAAGATTATCGACATGATATTGGGATAACAATCAGGGCTTACAGAGACATCCGCTTTCCAAAAGGGACATCATTTAAAACAGGAAAAATATTACTCCTCCCACTTCATATAAAGTGTGGGGAGTGAAAATATTTAATAAAAACAGAGGTTCTTTCGCTTACCTCAACAAAAGAAATTATTTTTAGTAGTCCTGAAATCAATATCAAATGTCGAAAAAGCTGTCCGGCTTATTTTTCAAAAGGTTGGTGAACTTTTTAGGTAATAACAAAAGCGCGGACTTCAAAAAACTAGTTCTCGACATGGTGTGGAATTTTCGCAAATAGAGATGTCTTACGAACATGATATTGCACTTCCTCCATTCTCTTATAAAGGTAAGTTACAGATAACCTGAAGGACTACAGTGAGGAGCAAGGTGAAGATTTTGACTAAGACCTCAAAGAAAGGGAGATACCAGGGTCGCTAGGATGTAAACATGATGGCTGACAACAGTTGAACATTAAAACGTGATTATGTTTCGAATGACAATAAACGAAAGTGAAACTTACTCTACAGATCTTCTGAAAATAAAAGAGTTCGCTGTCGTCATTAAATATAGATATATTCTTCTTTTTCAGTAGTTCTAGGTATTATAAATTACAGAACATCATATATCAGATTTGTATCCCGAATTCTGATAAAGAGCATCACGTGAACGAGGCTAGTCTCAATTGTTCAAGTTACTATTAAATTATTACTATTATTATTAAAAACACTTTTGTGATTAATGAGTCACCCTGATCGAGTGGAGATAATCGGAACATGGATTCTGTTCCAGCAAATGTCACAAACAGATGCAAAAAGAAAAAAAGCTATAAAAACAAAGATATACAAATCGGATAAATTAAATGATTTTTGTAACCTTTGTGAAGGAGAAAGAAATTGATTTTATCTTTTTTTGCGAAATAATTGGGACAATCTACTTATCTTTACATTTTAAATTTACATTTATAACTAACATCTCTTCTTTTCAATATAATTTCTTTGTTTGATTGTAAAGAATTGAAATAAGCATTAGTGAGTCGAATGGAGCACTTTTCGATAAAAAACGCATTTGCTTAAAAAATAATGTAAACGATTTGAATTAAATTCGAATCGGTAACGGAGACCATATAGCGAGTGTACCTACAGTTTAAAGTAGGTTTCAAATCACTGTCACAAGGTCTGCTCAAGCGGTTATTCATCTGGATACTATCGAGATCGGTGATTGTTAACTTTAATGATCATACGATGAATGGCCTAGCAACCGAAGTGAACCATCGCTTGATTGATTTTGAAAGATCATTCATATTCGATAGGTATTTTGTGTTAGAGACAAGTTCATAATATAATCTAGATGCCATGTTTCACCAATCAAGGTTATTTTACCTACTAGAGTTTGCATTGAATCCGAGAAATGGCTAATGTTGGTATTTTTGGAGTATTTTCACAAGAAACCCTGACCTGATGGGGAAATTTGGGCTACGGATTTGGTTTCGGCGCATGAAAATACATTAAAGTATAATTATCTAGTCCACCGGACAGCCCACCGTTTATCTTGTGGATCAGTGTTATTATATATATATATATATATATATATATATATATATATATATATATATATATATATATATATATATAAGCGACGTTTCACGGCAACGGAGCAAGCGCAGAGAAGAAAAGTTAAAAAGACGTGGCTCAAATCGATTTGATACAGACTTTTTTTCTCCATATATTAAAAACGTCTATAAAATGGCACGTGTGTTAAGCGAAATAGCAGTTGTTACGGAACTTTTGTAATTGCGTTTCTATATTTTTTCTCACTCCCCGTACAGGCTAATAAATTAGCTGATGTGATTATCGATCGAAGTAGACGTCGTTCATTGAACTATTTTCCACCTTTGTCAGTGTTTTGTCATCGAAAGTGTGTTTTAGTGAGAAGAAAAACGATAATTATTTTTTTATATACCATTATAACACAGCTTATTTAGTTTGGAAGAATCACTTTTCTTCTTTAGTCACCTTTTTGATTCGATTGATTTGTCCTGCCACATTAAAAAATCTGTCAAACATCTTTTGTCTGAAGGTTTTTCCTATGACGGGAGACCCGAACTATGAACTTGTAGGTCTTCGTTCGCCGATTGTGAAAGAACAATGTACGTATATTTGTTCGCTTAAGCTTTTTTTTTTCAAAATTGAGCAGATTTTCTCTTCCGAGGTACAAATTGTCCTGTTTTTATTATTATATTTATCTGCATAGTATAAATTTATTTAACTTTAACGATAATGTTTATTTTACAGCAATTTTTTCCGGCTGACAATGACTCTAGGAAGCATATTGGGGCGAAGCCACGTTAAATCATAAGTTTATCTATTATCTTTGATATATTTGAAGTTTATTTGTAAAATTCTGACTCCACCTTCTAGTCTGTTCCTAGTTTAAGGAACTTGCCTATTCTTATTGTGTATTTGCAGAAGTCAAATGATCTCAAAATATCTTTAGGAATACTGTCCTGAAATAGCAGGCTTTATCTGATTTATCGTATTATATCTCTTATCTGCAGGTATCCATTGTTTTTTTTTTGTATTCGGCTGATGTTTGATCAACTTTTTTCTATTGTTGTGTTACTATTGTAACTTTCTTCTCTCGCTTATTACTATTGTAACTTCCTGATATTATCTTATTATTGTTGTGAACTTTAATTTCTAAATGTTGTATTAATTTTCAGAAGAATATAGAAGGTCAACTTATTTACTTTTTTTTCATATATTATAGGATGGGTATAAAAATAAATCTTTGTTTTGAGGAAAATTCAACTTTTAATTTGAACAGCACATACTGTATCATAGTTTTCAAGTAAGGGTACTAACCCTTTGGTATGTCATTTTAATTTTTTTTGTGTATAATTATTTGCCACAATTATTGTCTATTGTTTTCCTGACTTTTATTTGCACACACAATATTTCTTCCTAACCCTACATTTTCTAAATTTAGACTAAAACCCAGCTAACATTTATTATCAATAATTTGTAGGAAATGCAAATTTAAAAATAATGTTTTCACAGGATTCTAAACTTTACTGTGTGAGAATAAAGTTGGAATTAATAACCGCAAGTTGGTGCTTTAAATTATTATTTATAAAGTAAGTGTAACACAGTATCATCAATCAAATGTGGCTGCTAACGAATATTAAAGGTCTGAAAATATATTTGAAGGGGTTTAAAATGTTTGTATTGGTACCCACTTCAAAGATCGTTTGACTCTTCAAATGGTGCGGTTCCGAGCAAATTTCCAGGATGATCTGCAAAATGAGGCTGCAAATAAACATTAAGGACTATAACTTATACCCACTTTCAAACGTCGTTGGGTCATTTAAAATTTTTCAGAATGGCTACTTGAAATTAGCGCAATTTTAGCAAATTGGCAGGATAATTAACAAGATGCAGCTGCTGTCAAAATGGCGCGGTTTTCCGCGAATTTGCAGGATTATCAGCAAATTATGGCTTAATGGCTTTAAAGTATTTGCCTTGGATCTCAAAATAGTTGCAGAAATATATACTCTCAAATGTCATTTAGCCCATTGAAAATGTTTAAGAATGGTGCGACTATCCGCGAATTTACAGGATCATCAGCAAAATCCAAACTTTTGTTGAAAATTTAGAGAATTCGGTAGAACAGCGCCAATTTGAAAAAATTTAATCTGCCGAATGACTTTATATATATATATATATATATATATATATATATATATATATATATATATATATATATATATATATGTTGAAGAATTTAATAAAGGAGATTAAAAACTTTTTTTCACCGGCAAAATAAAGGAATACATTTAACGTAGGTGTATTTATTCAATAATTCCTTATTATTTTGTATTATTAAAGTCACAAGTACAAACAAAGTACGTAAATTTGAATCTCCGTTGGCATTTTTCACACACGGGAGAACGATATTTGATCACTCATAAATATAGATTGTGAAAAAAAAAATTTTTGTCCTACCGCTTTTTAATTTAATTTAATAAAAATCAACAATTTAGAGCTATTCTGGAATTGCAGTGCATTCAAATTTCGTATTTTACCTGGGGAATAAACGAAGGTTCCGTTTTGAGCTGTTTATTTATTTTTTACTACGCTTTATTATCAACTTTTTAGTAGTTTTAATATGGGATTGTTTCAGATCAATCATAAACCAACAATTGGCTTTTATTATATTTTTCAAATTGAGATTCAAATTTCAACTAAGAACGAAATTCGCCGTGTTTAAGTGACCAGTTTCCGGTCAGCTTTGTATAATCTCTTCTAAAAAGTTTCATTATAAAATTTATAAAGAAATATTTTTTTATATTGAAGAAATCAGCTTATAGCTATCTGTTTTACATTTAGTTTTTTAAATCAAAAAAATATAGCCAGATTCGAAAACACTTTGTTCAAACGTGTGTAATGGATTACAGGGATTCATTGAAGAGTTTACGTAAACACAATTTAGATTTTATTTCCCCTGGGTTCTACTACTGGAAAATATCGATTTTCTATAAATCCAAAATAAACCCCAAATAATTGTTTTTTTAATACAAACTTCAGAAAACTATACGAAATCGTATTACGCTTTAAATAGAATTAACTAAGATTTCAAATTTTAAAGCCTTAACCTGTTATTGAGTTCTCTCATTTAAAAACATACATTTATTCTAATGGATGTTCAAAAGTATTAATTGATATTTAGCAACCATAAGGTAATTGTTTTGCAATCAACTTTTTATCATGTTTTTATTTTTCCAGTTTTTCAGGAACAGTTTTTTTCTTTAGTAAGCATTGTAAACATAGTTTTGACTAATTAACTAATTTAGCTTTATGCTGAACATCATGTTTCTGAAATTACTTCTTTGAACACCAATATTTACTTTATTGAGATTTAACGTTTTTTAAAATGTCAGCATATAATCGTAAAAAGTTTCTTCTGAAAAATTTAAAAATACATCCAGCAATAAACATAAGTTGTTTTAATTTCCTGCTAAAAATTTCAATTATTTTTTTTTAAACAAAATAGTGTAGCAATTATAATTATAATATATAAACTATTCAAAAGCTGTTTTTAATGAAAAAATATGCAGACAAAAACTGAGATTTATTCTTTCTTACACTTCAGGGTAATATAATGTTACAAAATTATTAGAAGAGATCAGAAATTCCTTGAATATAGTTTAAATAATTTCTAACCAACGAAAGTAAAAAGAATTCTATTTCCTTTAACGCCGCTTTTCTTATTATAGCCTTTTCCTACTGTATTTATAAAAATCTGTAACATAACCTTTGATATTTTGGCTATTTGAACTCTACAAAACTAAAAAAAATTAGTTATCTAGTACAGAATGTATTAGCAAGGCTTATTTTCTAGTAAGTTGCTAATCTGTAAACGTGCTTGTTAACTAGGCAAACGAAAAAAAATGACCTATAAAATGCTTTTTCTGTATATTGTTGACAAATTCCCTTAAATATATTCAAAGGTCCGTCAAGAAGACAGATCATTTTTGCACATTTTCCTTTCATTTTTTAAACGGTTAGCTTCTTATTTAAACTTATTGTGTAGAGAGTACGCAAATTCCCAGGAGGCCTAAATATATTATGAATATAGTAAATATATATTATGAATATAGTAAATAATTTTTATTAATTTAACTTATGAGTATTCAATATATATATATATATATATATATATATATATATATATATATATATATATATATCACATAGTTTTTTATTGGAACAATCTGGGCTTGAATAGCAACTTAGTAATCGGTTGATCGGAAGATATGTACGTTCTAATCTCTGGCATGATACCCTATTTTTTTGGGTGAGTTTACTATTGAAAATGATGGCTAGTAAAATGAGTTGGTTCCATCATACTCTAGTACACTGACTTACTTATTTCGATAGATAGTTTCATATTCTGCCAATGGCTCAAGTTCTGGTTGAATCTAGCGTTTATCAACCTCTAATTTTTATTCTTGAAGCCTTCAATCTCACCCACAATTTTGTTTAGATAATGATGAGAGATTTTAATAATGTGAAAGTACTAGACTATTTTAAAGAACAACCCGGTACTGGTTTGCTATTCTCTCTTGATATACTTATACATGTAGATATTCTCTACAAAACTGGGCATGTAGTTGTTGTCTTTAGGTGATCGTTTCCAGTTTTTGTTGTTATACAATCCATTTTATGTGTTATTGTGGTTGTCCCGCTTGAGTTAGCGCTCTTGAGGTTTTCGCGCTACACTTTCGGCAGATGGTGCTCTTAATATTGTTTAGTTTTCATCCTGATTTAGCTGCTGTTGATGGGCTATATTTTCTTGTACTCCTTAATACACTGTTACTGATGTCTCACAACCTATCGTGTTCAATGCAATTCGGATGATTTCAAAACAGTAAGAATAAAATTTAAGAAAACCTTAAAACGAATGTTTTCTAATCAATAATAAGCATTATAGACTTTCCCGTACAAACATCTAGGAACATCTTAGTGTCTGAAATACAAATGTAAACTCTTTTTTCACCTTCCAAACCCTGAATTTCGAAAACGCTTAAATAGAAAAAGAAGAAAGTCTTAAATTCCAATTTTTACATTTCCACTATCTTGTGTTCCTTAAATATCCATATTTATATGAAATAAACTCACACCAGTTTACACTTACTAAATCTAATTTTCTTAGAAAAATAGACGTGTGTATTTATTTATTTTCAGACGTAAGCCTAAATTCCAATGTTTATTTCTTTAATATCTTCGATCATTCAGGTATCGATATTTTTATAAAAATGATCATCATAATTACTTACCCCTAAAATCCGAATTCAGAAAAAAGCAGAAATCGTATTTCTCTATTTTTAGAGGAGAGGTTAGATATTATTTTCACTCCTCTAATATTTTTGGTTCTTTCTAAAATTTCTTATGAAACATCTACATAATCAGTACTACAATACACTCGAAATTTCACCTTCTACGTTATCCATTTGATCTGGGTGATTATGAATCAATCATTCAGGACTGCGCCAGTTGTATGCACATATTTTCATTGAAAAGCTCTAATTTAACGTATTTATAATTACTAAGAGTCCAGTCGTCTTCAGGATTTGGGTGAATACAATAAATTACTTGTCTTGGGTCATCTAGATAATAAATTTTAAATTATTATTAGATATAAAAGGATTTTAGGTATAGAAATAAAATTTAGAAAAACGCCAAAACGTATTTAATTATATAATCAAGAATAGGTACAATAAAAAATTAAAGATTTTATCGTGACCAGCTCCTATAGATAGAAAGTCCTTTAAACATTTCCTATTTTAATAATATCTGAGTTTAAGGTTAAATTATTTCTAATAAAAATTCAAAATATCAATTTTTAAGGTTCTAGCCGGAAAATAGTTGAAATTTTGAAAATCGCCACGTATTTAATTACTTATAATGAAAAATTTCAAATCTCAACACTCTCTAGCCAACAGATCGTGAAATATAAACATTTATTTAATAAAAATGAAGCACATAAATATTTTGCTACCTTAGGGATTAAATGTTTTTTGATAGTGGGATATACATTGTACCAAGTTCTCACTACGTTTGATGTAAAAATGGGTTTAGTAACTTGGAATAAATGATGATGCCAGTTAGTTAGAACTTAACAAAAAGTCTTTAAAATGACATATCCTCTTTTCCAGTAACTATCAAACCATAAAAGATATGTGAAAAATAGTGTGTGAATTTCAGGTCAAGTCACTTTTTAATGGTACAGTAGGGAAGCATTTTTGTAACAAAATCATAGAAGTCATTAATCTTAGTCCCTGGTCAAATATTAACTTCACGAGTGAAAAACTAACTGCAACATAAAAATAGCGAAAAAATAAATTTTGGCCTGCAGTAACTCGAGAAGTATTGAGTCTCTGACTTTTTGTTATATGACTTATTACCTTTATCTTACCATGTAGAATTATTTCTCAAGTATGCTGATCCGAACGAATATATATATATATATATATATATATATATATATATATATATATATATATATATATATATATATATATATATATAAATAATGTAAAAATGCTCCTTTGAATTCTGTAAACTATTTACAACTAACATAAGGCAAAGAGAAACAGTAAAGGTATTACTATTTACCAGCCCTGGCCGTCAGCAGATTACGATCGTAAGATAAATAAATGAATATAATAATAGAATCATCTTACAACAATTTTTTTAATACATGTAACTGATTTGCGCTACAATAGAAGCTACTTATAAAAACAGAAGTGGTTATGAGAATTTTACTAACGTTAATAAAAATTTTTCATTATTTAACACACAAAAGTTACATTTCCATTGCTTTAAAATATACATATTATTATCCCTCGTTGAGTAAAGTTAATTTCTAAAGCAAATAATGTATGTTCCAATATTAAACCGAAACACTATTATCCACTCAATTTTTTGTTAATATTTAATATTAAAACCAGTTACTTCGGAGAGTCCCTGTTTAATTACTCTGATATCTACCCAAATTAACTCGTGTTGACATTGTCGTATAAAGAGCGGTTTCAACCTCTAAAAGTATTCAATATTTATATAAAAAAATAGAGAGGTTCTTATTCAAATTATGTGATCAAGGGGAAGAGTTCATTTAAAATATATTAATAAGAAATATTTGGAGATCAGTGGATTGCTACCGTAGGGATTAAATTTTTAAATTCCTTTCTTTGAGTAAGGTAAACTAAAGCAAATAATGTATGTTCCAAGGTTAAACGCTATTCTTCACTCAATTTTTTGTTAATATTTAATATTAAAACCAGCTACTTCGAAAAGTCCCTGTTTAATTACTCTGATATTTACCCGAATTAACTCGTCTTGACATTGTCATATAAAGTGCGGTCTCAACCTCTAAAAGTATTAAACATTTATATAAAAAAAGGTACAGAGGTTCTTGTTCAAATTATGTGATTAAGGGGAAAAGTTCATTTAAAATGTATTATTAAGAATTATTTGTAGACCAGTTGCATTAAATAAGTGGTGAGTTCAGGTTCAAAAATGTATAACTTTCTTTCATATTCATCAAAATTAGTATTTTTTTTCCTCAAAACCAATTGTGCAAAAAGAATTTTTATGGAACTTTGTGCAGTCTGTTGCTAAAATTAAATAATTGTAAGTTTACGGTTAACGAATGGTGTCACAGTTATAAACAATAAAAATTAATTATATTTGGAGTTATCAAAATTTTAAAAGTGGATTGGCATTAAGTACCAAATTAAAATATTACTCAATTGAGGCCTTTAATTGCAATATTCAAGAAAGAAACGTTTTAAGATGAAATATTTTATATATTATGCTCTTTTATCAAAATAGTTCTTAAAATTTAAAAAAACTGCTTTTTAAACAACATAAAATTTGAAAAAATGTGGTACAAAATAACATATGTATAACACTTATTTATTTATTAAATAAGTACTCGACATATTACTTTATATGGTGCTTAACAAGAACTAGTGTACAGGTGTCGTAAATCTCAATCTTTAAGCTATTGATAAAAAATAGGGAATAATAATTAGAAATAAATAAAGAATTAGAATAAATAAAGAATTCTGACTAATTGATCGATAAGAAATGACAAAATCATGATATATTTGATAAAAAGACTTTTGTATTGGGGAATCTGTTAATTTTCAAATAAGTTTTTTAATTATTTTATTATTCTACTAAACAGCTATAAATAATATTAAGAAATTTGTTTTTTGTGCATAGGTTTAAGAAATTTAACTATCGCCCCTGTTTAATTTGTGATCAAATTTTTTGCTTAAATATTTCAAATATGAATATCAGGTCATTAAATTAACAATGTTTTCGCCGTTCTTAAAATTATGTATATAGTGTTCAATATTGTATACCGATTTACTTGCATAAAATTAGGCTAACTGTTGTATTAGTATAGACAAATCCACAGATTTTTTACTACGTAGAAATATAAGTTTTTATTAATTTATATTAAGGAAGCCACTATTTCTGGAAAATAAAACAAAAATTTTATTTTGCCAGAACGAAAATAAACATGAAACTTAAACGTTTTGTCTTTTTTCATTTTTTTATTCTTTGTTGAAAAAGCACACTATATTAGCTTCTATCTGGCATATTTATATTTCAGACTGTTGTAATCATGCGCCTGGTGTTAAGGACATATAATCGCAATCTTATTTGCGACCACCTTCAAAATGTTAGGATGTTTCGTCCCGGCATTGGGGTGGCCTCGTCAGTGGGATCCACTGATGCATTTCCCAGATACCCTTATCGTACTTTCAACAACTTGAATTTCCTATTTAAGTCAAATTTTGTCGAAGAACAACGGTGGAATGTTTTTTCCAGAACAAGACATAGAATCTTATAACTTAAGTATGCTCACAGAAATTAATATGCAACATAAAGCGTTTTTGTGGTTTTGATTAAATACTCATGAAAAGGTCGTATTATCTTTTGAAAGATAGATCAGAAATTTTAGCTATCAAAGATTTCTGAAAAACCTTAGGAAAAATGCCCAAGATTCGATATGCTTTACTCAAAACAAATTTAATATATGACGCAGTACATAGTTGATTATCAAAAAACATGCCAGAATCTCCGACGCAGTTCTTTCCTGTTAAGCTGCAATTATTTATAATGTAATTAAATTCATATTCAACTTCCAACCCGGCAAATCTAATTAATAGATATTTCTTAAAGTTGAAATACGTTATTTTGGTTGCAATAATTTTTGATTCCAACAAGATCATCTTATAATAAGAATACATCTGGTAAGGTCCAGATATATTTTTTAAATTTTGAAGCCATCAACATACAATGGGTATTTGGAAAAAAGAGAAATTATATCAATGATAAAAATAAAACCACTAAAGCTCCAAAACAAAAACTGATGCTATTAAGTTCGACCCACTAATTATGACAGTGATGTGCACCAAACATGCTGCAATTTCAAGACAAGAGTACCACGATAAAATTTGTTAACAGTTAGTGTAAGCGGTAGTATTACTACCGCTTACACTAACAGGCGCCTCAAATTTTACGGATTCAAAAAGAGAGCTTTTTACAATAAACAAAGTTTTTTGTGGATATTTGGATTTGTTCTATAATAGTACCAGCTAATGTTATTTAAAATCATATTTTGAATTGTTGAATAAGTATTTTAATCGAAATTAGATCCACAGTATTAAGAGCTAACTCTCAATAAGAATATGAGCATATATTAACAAACCATATCAAGTTGATTTTAAGAGAGAAATGTTCTTGTTAAAACATCGACAAGTATTTTCCAATATTACATTATTCATAATCTATGTCGAAAAACTTAAATATTTAATTAAATTTTACGTTTTTATAAAAAAACTAATGTAAAACAAATACTTTATATGACATCCTATATAATTGTAAGTTGACAAGCTTTCTTTGTTAAATGCATGTAGATTCCTCATTATTAATCGCAAATCAAAAAATATATCTATTAAAATTTGGGATTATCTTAACCTCAAATAGGCACTGTTTAATTTCAGTAGTAGATGCGTAAAATTAAATGTTTTCGCATTATTTGGAGCGTAGGTTCATTTTCACAGTCAAACCAGCAAAAATTAATTTATACTTACATATTCAGTTTTTTTTTGGTCAACATTTTTTATGTAATTAAACAAGAGCATTTAAACTTGCAGTAAAAAAGTTACTATCAAAAGATTAATTAAAAATAAGATCTCGCATAATCAATGTAGAAATCAACCGCAATAATACCACCGCTTATCCTTAGAAAAGTCATTGTTTTATAATTTGTTAATTTCTGGATGCTTAACGTGGTGATCGTTACTACAATTGAAGAGCAGACTTGAATAAGGGGTTAAGGGCCAAAAAGCAAAATTTTCAGAAAAAGTCAGAAAAATATTTTAAGGTTAACCATTTATGAATAGAAATCGAAATAATTTGACAAAACTGTTTATTTGCAAACTTAAAACATATACATAGTAAGAAAAATACTCAAAAATCTAAAATGTTTTCAATACAAACTAAGAAAAATGAAAAAAAAATTGAAAAGAGCTAAGTTCCACTAGTTTTTTCATCGTAAGTAAGTGCCGGCAACTATGCTGTAAATTTTAGATAGAACTCCTGGCGTTCTCATAAAGGAAGATATGGAGTCATAGCATGTAAATTTTGCTTTTTAACCTCATTAAGCATTGGAATCGATTCCTGCCCAACTATCTGAACGTTTTTTATTTGATCTTCAGATATATTTTTCTTTAGAACTTTTATCTTTTGCCAAGGTTCGATATCACTCTGCGATTTCTTAATAAACACTTATCCTAGGTTATCCTTCATAATGCGGATCTGTAACAACGTTAATATTGAATGTTGAGTAGTACATGTTAAGGAATCTGAGGCTTGCTGCAAATTTAAAAAGAGTCTAGGTTCCATTTTTACAACTCTATGTGACTGTACTGATCTGGTATCTCTTATGAGTTGTTCTAGGTCAGGCACTAAGCAATTTTTAAGTCTTCTTCTTCTTTCAATCTGTGCGAAATGACGATTGTTTGGTAAGTAATTGTGACCGCTAACGAGGAATTTCATAACAATTTCTGTGAACAGACCAAACGATGCAAACAGCATTAACAATGTTGCAACCCGATTCTTATTCTGACTGGTGCAGTTCTCACACCATTTGTTCGATTTTTCTTTTCCTGGAACGTTGGAATTTAAAACCTTTAGTAAGCAGGACTCTGCAGTACTATTTATATAGCACTTAATTATGGGGATACTTTTTATTAAAAGCTTTTGCAAGACGATGTGTATTAAGGTCTGAGCTGAGGTAAAATTTTAAACTTTTTTCACGAGAGTAATGGCTTTCGTCTTTTGGTACCGAATTTACGCGACTTATAATATGCTTGCGATTTTCTTTAGAGTAAACTTTTCAATTATTGCCATAATTCCACATTTTTCTCTGTAAGTTATATCACCCCTTTTCTTCTTTGATATTAGAAATTCTATCTTTTTTGCGCCAGTGACAAAACATTCATAAATATTTGCTTACCGATGTTTACCATTACGTCTTCTTTTAACCTATCGTAAGTGAATATGAGACATATAAAATGATCCTTGTGCATTTAGATCCAAAAAGTAGAAATTATTAAAAATTTTCTTTTTTTCTTCACCTTTAATTTTTTTGCAACCATCATTATAATATTTGTAAACTCTCTACAATCAAAGATTTTAAGTCAGTAAAATATTTTCTAGGCTTAAAATTAAATATACCTCTTGTTTAGGTCGCTTTTTTTGAGGGAACGCTCTTTCCTCTACGAGACATATTCTTTACTGTCCAAGTTCTTATTGGATCTGAAACTTAATTCCAGTTCCATATTTATTTTTCCTAATATTATCATCATTTTCTATATTCATTTTATTGTTTACATACGCACAAACAAAATACTTTCGATAGCACAAACACTACGAAATAAATGCACGAAAAAACGTGTCATTTATTTCAAAAAAATAATAATGATGGAACTTTGCCTCTTTAATAGGAAATGACGCTTGCGACTTACACACAAGTACGCCATCTATGGCGCCAACTACATGACAGAAATATTTGTTTGGTACTTAGCCCGTTCTGGGGGACATGGAGCATGATATTTAACACATTTTTTAAAGAAAAAAATAACATTTTCTATTTTCGGTACTTAACCTCTTATTCAAGTCTACTCTTCAATTCTGAAATACCTTGAGTATAAGGAATAAACTAGTACTTGTTGAGCTAGCATAAAAGATCATGTTAATTTCTAAAAAAACAATTTTTAGTGTTAATCAAAAAGATACAAAAATAGGTAAATTGTTTTATATAAAATGAAAGCAAGTCATCAGATACAGCTCCCTTATTTATTTAAAGTTCATAAATAAAAGTTTAATTAGATTTATCGAAAGAATGCTAATAGATTATTCCATAAAATGACACATTTATATAAACCCGCATTTACTAAAAATATTTTTTTAACATGATCTAGTTGACATGGAAGTTGGAGTTCTAATTGACCCGTTTCGTTTTACTTATAATTTCGTTTTAATTTGTATTATATATGTCCCACACATAACACTATATTGGAGAATTCAAGATAAAAACCTCGGCGCAAGTAAGGAGAGTTTTCATTTCTTAAAATGAAACAAGATTTTTCAATTCTATTAAAAAAAATTATCCTAAAGCCTTAAAACTTAGTTGACTGACTGTTCTACTTGTCAATATAAACCTTTCTTTGTGAAATTAGATCTTTTAAAATTTCTTTAATTGACACAAAAACCCTCTGGAGTAATCCAACGGTAAAGACAAAATCTTGAAGCTACTCCCATTTAATTTTTTATATATAGCATTACATTAGAAATATTAATTTCCTGTTTCCTCTCTAAGTTAACGCCTATGTACATAACATAAAGATGATAATAAATAATTATTTTAATTTGTTAATAGAAATAAAAGACAAGAATTTTTACCTTGCTTGTTGGTTTTATGAAGTTTTATTTATTTGTCGCCTACACAAGGCAACATGTGTTATCCAGGACTTTACGGATATCTTAACGGTTGGTGATACTAAATTGAAAATAATGTTAGTTCATATTTTACTATATATGGTCAAGATTAAATAAAAAAATGATTATGTGAGACTATTCAACACGTATTTATCATAGTTTACTTTACTACTTATATTTAGATACTTTTTACAATTTATTATTCTAGGTAGTTGATCGCTGCACAATGATGAACAAGTAATTTATAAAATTCTTGAATAATTAAAGTCTTATAAATAATTGATCAAATTTTGCTTTCTTATTGGAAGTCCTCTTCTTCCAGAGACTTTTTTGTCAAATATTTCAATATTACTGTAAACTATTCACTATACTATATTTTAATACCTCGTTTATGTTAATTGTCACTATTTACATTAATTTAAAAATTTCTTTCAAAATTAAAAAAAAAACAAAGAAGAGAAGGCAAAATTTATTTAGATTGAGTTCTTTTTTAAATCGAATAAAATAATTTGTAATCTCTTAACATTTATCTAAAATTATCTTCTTATAGTAGCTTGGTTAAAGTCAATTAGAATAGTAAGAGAATGTTTGAGTTAGTTCAAAAATTATTATAATTTTTTAAACTCGTTTAATTTTTTTCTATATTTACAGATTTCCAAAACAGGTTGAAACATTTAATGATAATGTTTGGTATTACTTAAAAATATAGTGTCGAGAAAAAAATTGACGAATGTCCAGTTTTTAAATGAGTTGTTGAGTTACTTTTTCAAACAGACACATAATTTAAAATAAATTTTATACTATGAAGTGAAGAATCGTGAGTGAACTAAGTATTTTCAGGAATTAAGTAACATAATAATCACACAAAGTATCCTAAATGGTTGAATAATATATTTTTCATTACGAAACATTATATTTTTAACACAATGTTTTATTATAATGCCCACAGTCCAGTTTGTGTTGTTTATTTCAAATTATATATTTTATAAACTCGACAAGTATATCACGGACAAAAATAATTGACGATCTCCAATTAATTACATGTTTATGATTAAACGAAAAGAATTTTTTTTTTATTAAAAAAATGTTTACAGATTTTGTTCCTAATAATACTTTTAATGATCCAAATAATAAAACAAACCAATTTCATTTCTAACATATTCTGCTCCACTTCTTTATTTAATAATGTAAAAAAGCAGTTCATATCTAAATTGAAGAATTAAATTTCTAATTTAACGAATTGGACCTCTTAGCAAAATATTACCTTGTTAGAAATGACGCAAGGGAATTGTGGCTTTTCGTAAATTTTTGTGTAGAAAAACGCAACAAAACTTTTTTCATCACCATTAGTTAACTTTAGACAACATGGCTACAACTAACCCTTTCATAAAATTACTAATTATAAGAATATAATTTAGCTCATAAGCATTAATACTTGATACATTTGTGTTAGAGTTTTTAATAGAAAATCTTGAAAAATTTTCAGTGCAGAAGTATGCATAGATTGATTGATTGAATAGTATAGCAGACGATGGTTGAAAGCCTCCGCTTCGCAGACCGTAATGGCCCATCTTAGATGAACGAGGTGAAGCGTTTGGTACGACAACGCGTCTAGCGGGCAGTTATGCGGATGATAATTAACCATTGCGTCAGTTTGAAAATGTGAAGTCGAAGCAGGAAAAATTATTTATTGCCAAATTTTGAAATTTTGATATATTTTCTATTATTTTTCCATCATATTTCCGTAAACATCATTCCAAGAGAAAAATTGCATAGAACATATATTTTTTTTGGCAGAAAATTTTCTTTTGACTGTGTGCTTGTGTTATTGGCCGATGAAAACACGTAAAATTTCTATCGATAAAAGGGATTTAACACAATAATTTGTTAATCAAGCTCGCCACGTCAATAGAAAGTTGCAAACAATTGTTAAAAATATGTTACATAATGAATTTTCGAGAATGCTGACATTTTTAAGTACACTAGATGTCACTAGCTTTTAAACCTCTTTGATTTGTTGAGATTGATCAATTAAGACAGCCTAGGGACTTTTAAAAAGATCTTGGTCGCTTATAGATAAATTTAATATTTTGATTATTTTTCACCCAAATTTTATATATAAATTTATGAGCTAAGAGGGCTGGAAAAGATCTTTCTTGAAGAAAAAATTTGTTCTGATTCAATCAATAGCTTCGGAGATATAACATTTTAATATGAAAACCTGTTTGCTGCAACGACGCAAAAGGTAAGGGCTATTTTTAACCATTCGATTGGTTTCTTTATTGATATATAGCTTAGATATGACAATGTATCGGTCTCATTTTGGAAAATGCGTTAGAAGATTTTAAAATTACTCATGAATTGAAGCCAAACTACTAGTGATCGGTGGTAGACGGCGACCGCCACGCCTAAAATGAAATTGAAAGTCCGAAATTACACCGCGCTATAAAGCACCGATTATCTCGGCATCTATACGACTAATTTACTAGATTTTTTTATGTCGTTATATCATGAAACGATGACATGATCAGTATAGATATTATTAAACTTTTCTATATTAATAATTAATATGAGCACATGTATTTTTCGCGTAACGTGTCAATATTTCATTATATGGAATACTATATACATATATATATATATATATATATATATATATATATATATATATATATATATATATATATATATATATATATGAATGATTTGATTATTTCATGTTTCAGTCCGTTCGTTCAATAATATACGCGATAAGAATGTTCGTTCGTGTCGAGTTCATTGGCTGGCAGGGAAGATAAGTCGCAGAACTTTTTAACGATTTTCTTTTAAAATATAAACCCTCAGAGGCTCACTTCTGGTGAACACGGTTGCGGCAAGCCCGAGGTACCCTAGCTGGATTCTCACTTTGCTGCAACTTGCCTTAGATGAGATCCCTTTTTACTCCCTCTACTCTTCCCTCTCAGCCTCACTTGGGCAACTTTTCTCTCTTCCCTCTCTCTTTCCTATTCTCTTTACATAACAGAAGTAACGGCGTCGAGAAGAGTATCCTTCTTTATATGTGTCGTAGCACCTATGGAGCGGCAGAGCGCGGGATGCGAGTCCACTTTCAGGAAAACCGTGGTATATATCGTGTCTTGCGGGTCGGTGGTCATGGGGAAAATACCTGCAGGATGTGGGAGCTTGGCAGGCCAAGTGGATGGGAGTCATGAAACTCCCCCACGCCAACATGAAACAACTGTCAGCGAGGACTGCGTGGTAAAACGGGTGCTTTATCTTTAATATGGAGACGTCCAGTTCCTTGCTCCTGCATGCGGGGCTCAGCACAAGTCGACCTTCCATTCCCTAGTTACTCATGGGATCAACAATGGATAGCACATTTAAAAAACAAAAAACGGAGTATGTCACAACTCAGGAAACTCACCCCTCAAGTGAGCCAACCTTAGAAGGGAAGGAGTGAGGAAAATGACAAATAAATCAGAAAGGAGGAAGAGGCCAAAGTGCGTGTAGCCCTCCACCTCCTTAATGAAACGGGAAACCTCCCATAAAAAAGAAAAAGAAGGAAAGAAAAAGAAGAAGAGTAACTCACCTAAAGTACCTGAAATGGAAAGACAGGGAAGCAGAGACAATCTTCTGAGGCCAGGACTAAGTGGAGCAGGAGTAAAGTGGTATCTACGTTATCCCAATAAACGTAAGCACAAGAGGAAAGCAGGCAAGGGGCAGAACATAAAGCTGCAGCAGACCAAAGTAACAACTTAAAGCATAAGTAGGCGGAGGCAGTAAAAACTAGAATCAAAAATTCATAAACCTGCCATTAAGAAATGTATTCATCTCAACAAAGAAAAAAACTATAGCTGCCAAGAGATTATCATCATGTTGAATAATCAAGCAGCCATCAATGCGCTGAGCTCTCAAGTAATCAGCTCCAAGATGGTCTGGGGATGCCTAGAGAAATTAAATGGATTGAGTATCTAAGAATAATAAGGTCACCTTAATGAAATAGTAGACAGGCTCGCGAAAAAATAGTCTGAGACGACATTTTTGGGACTAGAACCTTTCTGTGGACTCAGAGAGCAGCCTAATGCTGGAAGAACTAAAAATAAAAGAAGGAAGCAAGAGATCCAATTATTGGACGAAGGTGCAAGGACTGAGACAAGCGAAGATACTTTTTGGGAACTACGACCAGAAAAGACTCAACGAATGCATAAGCCTAAGTAAAAACCTACTCAGAGTTCTGACAGGGATTCTGACGGATCATTGACATCAGAAGGAACACCTCAAGAAACTGGGATTGGTAGAAGGAGAAGAGTGCATATAGAGGAGGAGAATGAAAGTTTCCTAAGGGGAAATATGACTAGAAGACCTGCTTTAACGGGTAAGGAGGCACGATAGATCTATTAGGTCGCAGTGTACAGATCCTCAATTTTACGCAGCTACACGCATTTTTAAATATATTTATATATTCGTTCCACTTTTTGTCTATCGCTTTTCATGCATAAAGGGTGGTCAGTATTTTTAACTTACTCCTGGGTGGTCACTATTTGTAACCTACTCTTCTATCTGCATCAGCCCTGTTGCAAATTAGAGCTGCTGCAGATAGTGTTTGGTCTTTTTCGAGAGCTATAACTAATTTTTTCACTTTATCCTATCGGATCCCGAGAAAGCATACATAAAATCAATTAAAAATTTCATATTGAAATTTTCAAAACTCTTGCTGTCGTAAATTTGTTCTGAGATTTTGCATTTGTTTGGTATTACGAAGTATACCCTTTTATCATCGGCTATAATTTGGGTTAAAATTGTCAACACATCAATGTCCTCTGCTAAGAAGTTTGAGAGATCAGCGTTTGAACGACTAATGTGTCGGCATCTCTCGTTAACTTTGAAAAATTTTAACTCGTTTTTAACAATTAAGCTTATGTCAAACAAAGCCTTTCTATCAATAAAATACGTGGAAAAAACAATCGAATGATTAAAAATGGTCCCTACATGTGTCCTTTAGTAGCAAAAAAGCTTCCACACTATGTTATTTTCCCGAAGCTCTTGATCGTATTAAAACAATTTTTTTTTCAAAAAAAGGTCTTTTTAAGCCCTTTTAGCCTATATAGTATTTATAAAATTTGGATGAAAAATAGCTAAGACATTCAATTTGTTTCTGTGTAAAAATGTGTTTGGAAAAATTCCTTAAGCTCTTCTAATTATTCAATCGTAACAAATCAAAAAATGTTTAAAAGCTATTAATGTTTAGTATACGTAAAAAAATAAGTATTCTCGAGAAATAATTATTTAACAAATTTTCTACAATTACTGGCAACATTTTATTAGCTCGTTGAGCCAAATTAAATTATTGTGCGAAAACTATTTGGCCGATCGGGGCCGGACAAACGAGGATTTATTTGATGAAAAGTGAAATTTTACAATTTCATTAGCAAACAACATTGGCTGAGTTTCAAACTTTTTATCGTTTTTTTTTTCAAATTAATGTTTTTCGCATTTCTCCGTTTCGCAATAAATTTTTTTTTACGAAAAAGTTATGTTCTATACAATTTTTTTCTGAGATTACACAGATTTCAAAGAAAAAACGAAAGATACGAAAATTTCTCAAAATATAATTTTTCCTGCTCAGTAATATATCATTCATGACATTTTGCCGGAGTGATTTATTCGGCAGCTAAAATTTGCACATCTTTGAGCCTAGTTTGACCGGACTACAAAAACAGGAGTCTGTTCTATGTAAAATGTCCTTACAGTCTTGATGGTGTTGGATCGCCTATAGTCGGAGCGATCACAACGAATTTTCGGTACCGAGTTGCTCTTTTTGTATGATAGTTCCTCCACTACCGGTGTTTAAGATATTGTGGAAAATGAAAATTTGTCAAAAAATAATTATCAAATAATATGTTTTAACTAGAAACAAATTAAAATAACTAGTTTCTTTTTTAATAATTAAAAATTAGGTTTAGATAAATACTGTTTTAAAAGTAAATATAGGGGAAAGCAGGGTAAAATGAAATACCGAGATACGATGGGATAACCCCTCTAAAACTATAAACTTTGAATAGTGGCACCTAAATCTTGTCTTTATAGGTTTATTTAACTGTTTAATTACTAATTGTATGTTATCTCGCCGAACTTTCTTTTATGATTACAATGATAATAGTAACTGAGTGGTTATTAAGTTGACAAACATGATAAACAATACTAGTACCAGCTTTTTCGTGGTAATCACATAACAAGTCGACATGTACAGTCGTAACTACACCATCATATTGAACTTTGTATGAAAACCTTACATCAAAATTTAAGTTAATTACTGTTTCACCGATAAATGGCACCATTTCAAGACTATTCCAATGATCAATTATAAATGTTGCTAAGCCTTAAACTTTATATTTTTCAGTTCTGTGCTAAAATTTATAGATCGGATATGTCTATAATCGGTAATAACGAAATCCATACAATTTTCTTCATTTCGCAGAGCCCGTTCGTATTCCTTGATTGTTGGGGCAAAATATTAATCAATAAGAAATAGTATTCATCAACAATAACTACATCAAAAATCCTAACCTAAACGATTGCTGATTTTTTGGCCTTGCATGTTGATTAAAAACATGGAATCGCATTTTTCAGAATCAGTTACATAATCCATCGATAAACTCTGCAGTCTCCAAATCAATCTTACTGCATCCTGATTTCGTCGATACTTAATTTTTTCAGTGCTGCAATGGAAAATTTAAAATTTTTACTATTGCGATGTCGAAATTATTTATCAGTAATTAGAAATGAATCTTACTCGTAACTTACGACCCGACGATTTTCAATGCATTTTTGCAAGCCTCTAACGTTGCATCAGAAAAAAACATTTATTTTTCCAATATTTAGGCTTTTGCAAAATATATTAGATGCGGTTCATTTATCCACTTTAATCGGATTATTTTATTAATATTATTAAATAATATAAACTAAAAACAATGGGAAAAGAACTATATTTTTGATTTCGCATTTTTTGTTTTTATTACATATGAATGAACTAAAAATAATAATATTTTTTGGGGGGGGGGGTAGGAGAGGGCCGAATATAATTGTTCATAAAAGTAAATATATATATAATAAGGTATGTAATCGTTTTCAATGAAAACACATGTAAAACGAGTAAAAAAAAATTAAATGTAAAAAATTCAATTTTCGGGGAGTGGGGGTGGGGGTGGGGGTGGTCCGAGAAAGTTGAACATGTGCCCAATATTATTTTTTCGATGAGCTACCCCAAAAAAATCAAAGAATGAAATCTCTACGTTATTTAGAAGCGGAGATATTGCTAATTTTTCAAGGGCACGCCGATATGATGACGCGCTCTCACTTTGTATTCGGTGAGATTCGGTTACCCCCTCCAACTTACCTTATCTTGTATCTAGCACGTACCTTCAGTTTAGCGATCTCCTGAAGAGTTGATTGTGTATAAATTAATCTCAATTGATTGATTACATATACTTTAGGCTCTTATTAAGAACTGTAAAAAATTCAGCTCTTAATATAAATAAACAATCGCTCTGCGATTTTTTGAAAAAAAATTGCCAACTCGGTTCCTCTTGGTCGCAAAGACTTTTTTTTCAAAATTCGTGTTTTTTTACCATCTTTTCAATGATATGCTTCATTAACAAATCGGACAAAAAATGCGATTATTAATTAATTTATTTATAAGCTAAAAACTACCCATATCTTCATGACGATTTTGCATAAACAAAATATAAAAAATATCCACTTTTTTTCTGACTGCATGATAGCTTAAGTTTTTACGACGAGAATGAGCGCTAACAGATTTCTGTAGCAGTTTCCTAGACGACGGTACAGCCAATTAAAAATAGTCACTTTTTTCGTTTTGCGTTTAAAAATTTCAATTTTACAAAAACTATTGGTCCGACAGCGCTCAACGTCTGCACACTATTTAATTACTTGAAAAGTCACATTCTGGTAAAAGTTGAAAACAATTCAATAAATATTAAGAAAGTTATTAACAATTAAAAAATAAGCTATTTTTAATGTTTAATTTGCAATAACTTTTTTGTTTATAGACCGATTTGGACGAACAGAAACTCATTTTGAAGATATTTTCGAGACGTACAATTCGTCTGTAGAACATTTTTCTCTAAATCCCTTACATTTTCCGTAAAATCCAAAAAACCGGGGAAAATTTATTTTTCGACCTATTTTTAAAAAAAAAAAAAACATTGTTCCAACCAAAATTTGTTGAGTCACGAGATGAGATGTCATTTCTACTACCTTTTCCTACCCATTTCTGCAATCAGATCGCAGGCAGTATTTGAGTTTTTTTTAACACTCCGTTTCCTGGGGTATATGTCTAGTTGCTTTAGGCAGACTTCGTATTAATTGCTAATAATTGAATTCGGGTAACAAAATTCATTAAAAAATGCAACTAAAATTTTCCTTAGCCATGCTTCTTCAAAGTCAAAATTATTATATCGAGTAGACCAAGTCGTAATCGTATAATTCACCCAAAGTGCAATGTAATCTTTATTAAAGTAATTAA
The DNA here is from genome assembly GCA_034092305.1 of Diaprepes abbreviatus. Classification (NCBI taxonomy): domain Eukaryota; kingdom Metazoa; phylum Arthropoda; class Insecta; order Coleoptera; family Curculionidae; genus Diaprepes; species Diaprepes abbreviatus. The sequence goes on from JASJET010000022.1 coordinate 7,838,645, forward strand.
ACTTTATATATTAAATTTCCCATAGGTATCTACACATAAATTATAAATTGCTCTCAGTTACTAATACTAAAACGATCAAATATTTCAAAGTTAATGTAGGGTGTCACGGGATGGATACGAATAAAAAATTTTAAATGACTATGGAGAGTTATTCTCCTCAGCAAGGGTTTTGCGATATGCTTAAATACCGTATGCGGTGTTTTTACTTATTTCGCTAACACATGTAGTTATAGACTCATATTCAAAAATACCAGAGTTTTTTTAAAATTTTCAAACAATTTTTAACATATTGTAATTATAACCCCTTGTAGCTCTAAACATCAACTTAATTTCTTTTATATTATTAAGCGTTGAAGCTCCCTCTATAATTTTCCATTTTTTTTTATTTGAAAATTTTGTTTTTGAAAAAAATAGCAGTAAAATTACAGCTACATGTCGTGCATGGTCACATGGTTTCCTGCCGAAAGTATGATGGAAACTAACAATATCTTAAATTATTACAATATTTTACAAACTTGCTGCCATTTCAAAAACGTGAAAAATAGAGGTCTTTTATGGTTTTTTTAGTTCCCATGATAAGCACACCAATTCCCAAAAGAGCAATAAAATCAATCGAACGGTTTTTTTTTAATAATCATCTACTATGTCTAGACCATGAATACAATATACCGTAGATTATATGACAAATATATGTATGTAGTCTTATCTTATGACTGCAATAGTATGTTCAACATTTCGAAGATCAGTAGCGGGTAAGCAAAACATAGTTCTACCATGCTCCAAGAGCCTGTAGAATGACTCGCGCTTGTGTTTTTTAGATGTATGAATAGATGAAGAAATAGGAGTGGTGATACTCATTCTTTAGATCTGATTAGGCCCATTGTATCCCATAACAGCAAGTCATTCGAGACCGATCCCCTTTGCGAATCCAAGCAGCCTCGTTACCTGACTTGGTCTGACTGCTTCGAACTCGAGTAAAAATCCTCTTAGCGCCAACAGCGGCTGAATTTATTTATTCCTGATAAAGATTAATACTAGAACCTGAACGCAAAAACTAAACGTCTACTTACTTCATATGCTCTGTTGTCAATAACAGGATACGAGTTTTTAAGCATTGGCTCACATGACACATAATTCACTCTAAGTTGGAAGGCAAAGCCATAAAGAAAAGTTTCAGCAAAGTCTACAGCATATTCTCTATATTTTACTACTCCACTGAAAAAATGGTTACGAATTTGAGGACAGTCTTTTATAATACTTATTATGTTTTAAATATTATAAGTTAAGAAATACGCTAACATCGGGATTATTGCCCACTTGTTTTTGTTTAACGCCCTTAAATATCAGCCGCCTGCCTTTTGGGGAATGGAAGTTGGAGAGACTGGATCTCTTACTTTGGTAATATCGTTAAACATTCAGAAAAACGTAAGTTTTTTTGTACATTTTTAAGGATAGATTATTAGGAAACGCTGAGATTTATTAGTATTTAGTTTGATTGAGATACTTTAAATTTTATATTATTTTTCGTTATAAGATAATAATTTGTATACTCTGTCTACAAATAAACAAATCCAGGTTTACCGTTATAATACAAATTTTTAAACAATATGTGAATAAGTACTATCCAAAGCTTAAAAAATTTTAATCTCTGTTAGTTATCGAGTAAAATAGTGGGCTCCTAATTAGTATCAGTCCGTCACTCTGTGAGTAATGGTTATAGATCAGTCATATTTTGAAGACCACGTAAATGACAAAGAAAAACTTTATGTTCAAAGACAGTTACATTACAAAGGTTTTGAACAATTCAACAATAAAATTTATGAATATTGTTATAAAAAATGTCCTACAGCAGCATTTCTTAAACTTCTAGTACATGCGAATGAGTGTTTATATAATTTAATCGCCCCCCCCCCCCTCCGTCACTTTTCTTTGTTAAAATTTATTTTATTTATTTTGACCTTAATATCACAAGTTCAATACAATTTGTAAAATTACGTCACATATGTCAACACACACTACACACCTCTTATTTCTCTCGTTTTCACGGAAAGTTCCGAAACTGCTACAATCCTCCTTTGAATTTTACCGTCTTTGGTTATTATATTAATATCATCGTATTTCAATTGTTCGCGAGCAGCGCGACCGAGGCTTGCAGCGATCCATTTTTTGTTGGTTTTTGGTAACAACTGAAAAGATTTTTTTTATTTAGTTGTACGGCTTTATATCACGCTCTTTTGAAAAAATTAACTTTGCAGCAAGATCGGCGATGCGAGAACTATAATAAAACTGGCTTGTTGTATTCCAGATGCTTTTATTTTATCTCCTTAGACATACAAAGGTTTCCTGGGGAATTTATATGGTGTACTCGCCATCAATCTTTAAAATTCAAAGGAGGCTAGCAGTTGGCTCGTCACGGGCGCGGCTCTCAATATTTGTACTTTGACTTCGGTATTGCGTCCCCTCTTTTGTCAAATGTTGTCTACTTAAGGGGACGCACCCGACAGGTAGAGAATCTATATGCTACTGGATAAACCTTAAATTTATAGAGATACTTTCTTTGCTTTAACTAATTTTAAAAATATTGCAAAATTGTGGCTATGAAAATTAATTAAATCCAAAATATTGTTTTCCTATAGATCTTAAAATTGCTTTAAAAATCATTAGTCTGTCTCAAAATTTTAGCTTTACTAGTTTTGGAAATAAACATTGGAAGTTTGGTTTTCTTCTCAAAGATTCCCCAACTAATAAGCTACAAAAAACTAGGGAGGATTCCGGGAAATATATTTATTAAGTTCTTTGTCGAAAGGTATCTGTGATTAAGGCTAGTTATAAACACAAAAAGGCACATAGACTTTACATAGATTTTAGCAGGGAACTTTAAAAAAAAATAATCAGAGTACACAAAACTATTTGAATGCTATGCATATTAAAAATAGCATTCCTCATACAATCGTCAAGTTTTCGCTGTCTTTTCCAGCTACAAGTTATAAGATAAACGTTACGGTTGGCGAACCTTTATTTGTTATAAGGCACATATTCCGATTATAACAGTTCCTGGCCAACTTAAAAATTTATCGGCGTATCCGCGTCACAATGTCAATCTGCTGTGTTCCAAAATAAATTTAACCGAACACGCAAAAGTTCATCAGAGACGGAAGGGAGTGTTTCCGTAAAAAAGGTAATAAATAACAAATTTGGCGATAAGTCTGCAGCGGAGCGCAAAAAACAAATGAGCTTATGCTTTAACAGTTCTAATATCATATTTTTTCCATTACTGTACGTATATGTTTATCCCGAAGTAAGTGAACATTTTTTTTTCGTTACTATAATAATTAGTTTTTTCCAATCTTCCAACAATTTGTAAATCATTCTCATCCCGCATGTCTGTATAATAATTGACTTCCTGATAAATTTATATTCATGTTTGGAACAACTGATAATTTTAGTGTGTAAATTGTAACATAACTTTTTTAAAATAGACCTATCTGTCTAACATAATAAAATATTGTTAGTGACGGATTTTTATGTCTTTTTATTCAACAAGCAAAGAAATCTATAACAGATTTGGCACTTTTGCGAGTTATAAGACATCAATAAAAATCCTGAATATAAAGAACTGTTTCTGTCGCGGTTTGGAACGAACCCCTTATCTTTCCGAGTTTACTATCAATCTTGCTATTCAAAGAGAAAAAATAAATGCTGATTCGCAAAACTCCTAATAAAGTTTAATTTACTTATGACTAAGTTCATAAAATTCACTAAAAAGGGTTAACTTGTTATAGGAGGTAAACCATATAGTTAATCATTTATAATTCGCATAAGGTTTGGTTATAAATTCTGTTATGTACAAAAAAATCATTTGTATATTAGAATTAAGAAAGTAAGGAGTCAACAACAGGATACCTGTTTCTCAAAAATAAACATAAGTTTCCATTTTTGCCGGTTTGGTTATGAAGAAAAACTATTACTTTGTCTTTACTTTTATGTCATGACTTATTGCCAATTTAGAACAATAGCCAATTAGAGGAAAATGTTTTGAAGATACAGAGTGGGGCAAAGCACCTTGCTTATTTAAAAATACAATTAAAAAAAAACAACATTTAAATTTTGTGTTTTAAAGTTGATATCAGGCATATGGCGTCCACTATTCTCAATACACTGCGTTAATCGAACGCGGAAGTTTCACTCAGCTCCTTCTGGCATATCGACGAATATGTTGCCAACAGCTTGTAGAATGTTGCTGTTCAGATAATCCACTATCCTAAAACGATCGTTGTAAACAAAAGATCTTAGATAGTACCATAAAAATAGTCGCAGGGGGCTAAATCAGGAGACCATGTTGGCCAATGCATATCGTCCCTGAACGAAATGAGGCATGTTAGGAAGTGTTGCCGTAATACAGTCATTGACACACGCGCAGTATGTGCCATGGTAACATCCGGTTGGAATCATAAAGCTCCAACATTCATCTCGTTGAGTATTAGCAGGAAAACTCATGAATTATATTGACATAAGGGTCAGAAGTCAAGAAACTTTCGTTTTCTTGAAAAAACCTTGAACCAATTATTCCAACTCGCGACATTCGACAACAAACAGTTACACGTTGTGAATGTAGGGGAAACGATGAAATAGTATATCGTTATTAGGGCTACCGTGGCACATGTTCTGCTTATTTACAGATCTCAAAAGATGTAAGTGAGTCTCATCACTGAAGAAAACAAGTATTTAGTGAGGCATGTCATGAATGGCCTCACATGCGTTTTTTCGAGCAACAAAATTGCGTGGATTAAGTTCCTGCACCATAGCCAATTTGTAAGAATGAAATTTTAGTTCTTTATGAAGGATTCGCCTCATAGAACGAGCAGATAACCCAACAGTAGCTGGATATTTGCGGACAGAGCGCTAAGGGATCACCAAACAGAGTACCTGACCAGTTTTGGGGTGACTTTGCTTTTCATGGAAGGATATGTTTTTTTTCTACATATCACCGTTTGCCGTCCAGAAACATGACCGTGAAGCGCAATATTAAAATGGGTACAGAATGCACGTTATGTGGCGATGTGACTGTTAGAAAAGTATACCTCAGCAGCTAACGCGCGCTCCAACTTCGTCCACTCCATAATACTAACTAAGCCAAGCGGAGCTAAAACTTTAGGCCCCGCTCTCTCGAATGTGCCTACCCCCATCCACCTCGGAACAACCATCGCACCAGGGTGCCAAATTCAAATAAGCAAGTTGCTCTACCTCACCCTGTTATGAAGAATTAACTCACACGCGCTAGCAAAATGTAAGGTAGCATATTAGGGCATTCCAGAACTAATTTTCTCCAATCAGTCTAGAGACCTTAATTATTATTTTATTTAAACAAATCTTTGCCAAAAATGTAAATAATCGTGCTGCTAAGGGATTTCTCAGAGACGATTTCTCAATTTACCCTCAGTAATTCGGTACTTTTAAGAAAAATAAGATTTGATTTCAGGCTTTGAAATTCCGCGTGTGAAATATTCTTAGATACATATTCGTTGGATTGCAACACTTTGAATAATTTTATTACAATAATTTAGGGTTTTTTAATACTGTCGATCCTAAATTCGACATCGGAGTTTCCATAATTAAAAAGATAGAATTCAAAATAGCACAAAAAAATGAAAAATCGAAACGAAAACGCAGCATCAGAATTTTGTAACTTTTAATATTAGTCTGTTTTGGAAGTACAAGATCTATATCTAATCAACTAAATTCAAGATGGGGGACACAATATGGTGAACAAAAATCATGGACACCTCCATATAGCTCGAAAACTAATGAAGGTAAAAAAAATATATCTAATAAAATAGGAGATTTCTCCCTGACCATCTCCTGATGACCGGTAATTTGACTTTAAACTTGATCTACAAAATCATTTGTTAGTCAATTTGGTTCTTATAATTACAACCACCAATATTAATTGCCCAAACCATGTAGGGATAATATTTGGAAGTTTCGACGACTATGTATCAGACAAAATAATGGAGTTTTTCATGAAAAATTCGAACTAGTTTATACAAATATACCGAAGGAAAATGATAAGAAAGAAAGTACTTTCTTGGTGTTAGACATATCTAGAAAATTATTAACCTTCAAAATAAAATTTACTGCACGTTATATGGAATAACTTAACAAAAGTTCAGCACTAAACTTATTTTTTGCTTTAAAGATAACCTAATTCGTATAAGAGCTTCTGATAGTAAGTGTTATTTTCTGCTTTCTACGACTTGTCTCAAGGTATAAATATATTAATCAAAAGATACTAGAAAAAAAATGAATATTATCGCTAGTATACAATAAAAAGTCTTTTTTCATAATAGACGTATGAATCGTTCTGTCGTCGTCTGAACGTGTTTATGTGTAGTTAATATTAAAAAAAGTCATTTTATTGCATGACGATTGACTATATATATATATATATATATATATATATATATATATATATATATATATATATATATATACTAAAGTTGATATGGGCAATTCAACTAAAATATTTTCAAGATGGTAGCACTTCCGGTTATACCGCTTTCTTGCTTATTTAAATGAAACACCCTGTATGTCATTTCATTTTAGATTTTTCGTAAAATTATAGCCATATTTTATGTATAATGTCCTATATCTAAGTCTAACTGTTTTTGACATACTTTAAATTTAATGTGAGAAATGGCTATTGCAGGCCCAAATATAACTATTAATTTTCTTTATTACTTAATTAGGGTTTCCTTCTATAAGGTGATCTACTTTAGAGGACTGTATTGATATTTTGATAAATAAGTACAGGGTAATCAAAAACTAAAATTAAATATTAACTTTAAATAATTGTTAAAAGTAAATTGTTTTATACGTAAACCCCTGCAATAGAATCAAGTTTTCAATTTATTGAGCCACCAGGTATATTTCAATTTTTTTTTAAACGATGTAGACCAGGTAAGACCCTTCAAATTACTATCCAAGAAAGTGTTGTAAATTACTCACAGCTGCAGGGACGAACTAGCTGTGACACTCATAACCCCATTTTTTACGCCCTGTATAATAAGAACTTTGGATGTTTTTTGCATACCTTTAACTACTGACTAAAAATTAACTTCTCTTCATTTATGCCGCTATACCTAACCGTTTTCAAAAAACGTCATTTTATTTACACTGTTAGTCCTCTAACTTCTGTCGGGTTGAATATGAAAAAGAGGAATTTTCTCCTGTCACCATAGTTTCAACAAAAAGTTAAACTAACTGCTTAGTTAAAAACTTCGTAAAAGGGTTCAACATGGGCTCCGTGAAGCCTGAGATACTAGCGGGCACGATAAATTGAGGAATACTGTATCCGCTACATTAACTCAGCATTGTTCCTTATTTGATCACAATAAAACGTGATTCTCCGTACAAGTTCCTCCCTACTATCGACCGGAGTGGAATATACTAAAGCTTTGACGTGTCCCCACAGGTAAAAATCCAATGGCGTTAGGTCGGGAGATCGAGGATACCAGGCAATAGATGCTCCTCTATCTATCCAACAGTTTGGATCGCCGTTATTGCTTCCGCATAGCAACGCTGAAATGAGGTGGTGCCCCATCGTGCATGTAGTACATGTTTCGGCGAGTTTCAAGTGGTAGGTGCTCTACTAATTCGTGAGAAGCGTTCTGGGGGAACTCCAAATAAAGTTCTCTATTCAATCGTGCCGGCAGTACGAATGGTCCAATCAAAAAATTGCCAATGATTCCTGCCCAGAGATTAATTGATTGGAACTGATGTTGACGATGCGAAAAAATAGATATATGAAGATTTTCACCAGCTCATACATGTCAGTGATTGTAAATTTATGATACCATTTTTGGTAAACCCTGCTTTATCCGTGAATAGTATAGTGCTAAAAAACTTTATATTATTTCGTTGCTGATCTAATAGCCAATTTGCACACTGCATTCCAAGGGGGAAAATCTTAAGGAATCAGTTCTTGAACTTTTTTTAATTGAATGTAACAGCTGTTCTATTGTTTACGACGTGTTAAACTGCGGTGATAATTTTCGAATGTTCGTTGAAGAAGTGTCATCTACAGCGTTTAAAATATTTTTCTCTAATTGCGGCTTACGTATTGCTCTTCCGCGACAAGCATCAATACCTCTTTTCCCAAAATTGTGAAAAAATTTATTAATGTTACCTTACTAAATGGAATCATCTACCAAGTTTTTTTTATCATAAGGTTGAAGGTTGAACATTTGATAGGAACAAACATGTATCTTTTATCGAATACGTCAAATACATGATGTAATAAAATGACGTTTTTTCGAAAACGCTTAGGATTAGCGACATGATTGAAAAGTACTTAATTTTTAGTCAATAGTTAAAGGTATGTAAAAAACGTTGTCCAAAGTTCTTATTAAACAGGGCGTAAAAAAATTGGTTCATGAGTGTCGCAGCTAGTCCGTCTCTGCAGCTGTGAGTAATTCACAACATTTTCTTGGATGGAAATTTGAAGGATCTTACTTCGTATATATTATATTAAAAAAAGGAATATACCTGGTGACTCAATAATTATATGTAAAAACTTTCCATTGCAGCTTTTTGTGAGCTCATATCTTCGAAGAGGAGGCCTATACGAAAAAAGTTGATATGAATTTGTAGTATTATTTTCACGTGTTTTTTCATATCCGAGAGATTTCCCATATTTTTTGGGACACCCTGTATAATAAATCCATGCATTGATACATTTTTTCAAAAATATGATAAATAAGCTCATTAGCTTTTAGAAAACAACTTATGTTATAAGCAAATCTGCCATGATGATGAACTTCTCGTACAATATAGAGATTTATTTTGTTCCAATAACTTTCGTTGTGTAGATTTAAGATACCATTACTTGTAATTCTTGCTTCATCGATCACCCAACATTGCTATAAAGTAAAATTTTTATAAAAAATTGAACCGACTTCTAAAAGTACGCTAAAAAGTTAAAAATAAATATAAATTTTTATATGAAATTGAAATTTTTAAGTCGGCGCCAAACTATGCTAAATAAAATAAATAACCACTAATATATACAAATTATGGCAAGAAAACAATTACACATAAAGTATTTTTAATCTGTTTATGCGAATGATATTTTGTCAGATATTAGTTTAGCGCCAACTTTAAAAATTTCAATTTCATATAAAAATTTATAGTTACTTTTCACTTTTTAGGGCACTTTTAGAAGTCGGTTAAATTTTTTTATAAAAATATTATTTTCAGATTTTTAGTTTTGAAATCATTATGATATCCATAAATTATTTGAACTAAGTACTAATCGAGATTACTGTACCTCGCAATGACTCCAAGCTGGCAAAAAGTACCCATTTGTTGTAAATCACCCTAAAATGAACCATTAAAAATTCTTTGATTCTCCAAATACCAGTGAAATCGTGTCAAACAAATATTTAGTCTGTCATTGTGAATCCACTATCGTAAATTTTAAATTAATTTTAGATTAGTAATATAGGCCCCAAAACCTTCCAGTGTCGATATTTAAATAACTTGAGACGTAAATTTTTTAACCCGATATATTTTATGCTGCATATTGACTTTGTATATACCCCAAGAATCCTGCAATGTCACTTTTGGACGAAATCGGAAAATGTAAAATTTTCACTTCCTCATATTGTATCTTATCAATCTAATAGCTTAAAAATTAACTTCATATTCATATACACAAGCTCGAAAATCCTCTAATACAAAATCTGAAAAAATGAGAATAAGGTAAAATTTTCAACCCACCATATTGGATCCGCCATACTGAAGGTCAAAAAAATAATTTTAACGTTTTAATCTATTCTCAATCTACACCCTTCAAAACCCTCTAGTACCAATTTTGGATGAAATCCGGAAATTTAAAATCTCTAGACTATCATATTGCATCTGACATATTAGATTTTTTAAAAATAATTTTATATTCGCTATTTACATGCTGAAAAATGATTCAGTCCCACCTTTGAACACAATCGAAAAATGTAAAATTTTTAGTCCGCTATATTAGATTCGGTACATTGAATCCTGAAAAAATAGTTTTTATTTCATAATTTACACCCCCAAGAACCCCCTATATCAGTTTTGGAGAAAATCGAAAAATGTAAAATTTTTAGGAAGCCATATTGAATCCTCCACACTGAGTTTTTCCAAAAATATTTTAAATTCGTAATTAACATTAACAAAAATCCCCCAATACTGATTTTGGACAAAATTGAGAGATGGAGAATCCTTAATCTGCCATCTTGGATCCGTCATATTTATCTTTTTTTAAATAGTTACAGATTCGTAACGTACGATCCCAAAAACTTCCGCATATCAATAGCGAAAAATAACGGCAAATTATCGAATGTGGGATGCCTTATTGCTTACATCATTTTAGTTTTTCAACTCTGGCGTGTTCATGAGTAAATATTCTGGGAAAACCTTAAATACTATTCTTTAATATGAAGACAACTTTTCATAAATATACATATATTCCTTTTATCAATAAAACTTAAATGGTATAATACAGTTTTTACAGTTCTCCAGTCCTTTCATTTGTATTTCAATGCATTTTCAAACGAATTAATGCAACTTTTATCTAAATAAGTCGAGAATTTCTATAATAAAAGTTACTTTGAATAGTAATCATCACTAGGTGGCTACAAAATTTTTCAATAAGTATTTTTTTCTGGTTTTTGTCCTTACAATCTAGTGTTTTGAATATGAATTATGTTCATTAGCGCTTAAAAGAAAAGGATGAAAAAGAAAGTAATGCTCTTGTTCATATACTGAATTTACGGGTTAATTCCCAGTTTAAGAAGATATATGTAAATTTATATAAATACATTATTGGATAGAATTTCTGACAACTCAAAGTGGCAAGCTTTTATAGCAAGAGGTAATTATGAAAATTCTTTAATAAATAGAAATTCTGCTTGCAATTAAACAAGAAGTGGTTTGAATCGTCATAATAAGTATATGTTGATGAAACTGAATAGCTTTGGAATTCTATTATATTAAGATGAGAAAGCAACCTATATGGATAAGCTCTGGCCTCCTGATGCACCCACTTACTGCTCTCGACACATTGATACTAGTGTTTTGGCAGAATGTTTTCATGGATAGTGCTATAAAAGTTTTAGACTATTTCAGCGTGTTTATTTCTTTTCTTTCATTAATTTTAGTTTCAGGAAAAGTTTGTCATAAATAACAAAGTTATCAGTTACATGGTTTAAAAAATAGCTTGATTTTGCAACAAATATTTATTTGGTCGAGTTATTTTGAAGTTGTCCCTAATTTTTTGTTTTCCAAGACTTTTACACAGTAACTAGTAAGCCAGTTTTAAACATTATCGGAATTGTACTATTTATAAATAATTATTGATAATATCTAAAGCAAATAGCCTATTAGTCAGTTATCTTTTTTAGGAAACGAACTTTTTGTAATTCATTACTCTTGACCTTTGGCAAAAATGGCAGAGCTGAAAATTAAATGAGACTCGGCTTTTTATTTATGTTGGGCTATAGGATAATTTTACTTCGTCCCGCTATTTGTATACATAACCACTTGTTGATATACTCTGTGCTGATATTAAAAATCCTAAAAGAATATTTTATACAGTACATACATCCATTCTTAAATGTGTATACATTTTTCATTTGCTTTTCTTCCAGAATAAAATAAGCAAATCTTTTTTTGGTTGTACGTTCGAATATATTATATTTTGAATATTGAAATGTGGTATTAAAAAAATTGCAATACAACGTTTTATTGTGAATAAATAAAAAGCATCGACGTATTTATTTTTGTATTTTTAATATAATTTACTATAAATCAATCTCATTTCGTTTATTATCACTTATTAAGCATATAATTGAACTATAATATTTTGAACGGAATTAGTTTTCCAATTTGGTTGAAATATTTAAAATTATGAGGTTATTTTTGCTATTGCAAGATGCTAAGAAAAAACATGAATATTGCAAGATGCTAAGAAAAAACATGAATATTACAAAATCATGGAAATTCTTAGACTGGTTCCCGATTCTGGGTAGTTCAAATGCTGTCAATCATCAGTCTCAGCCTCTTTTACGAAGGAAGCTATATTTTCTCCTGTGTAGGAAAAATGTAGCTTTAATTTGATGTAAAATTTGTTTAAATACACCGTGAATCTTCATATTCAATGAAAAGGGAACTTTTACATCAAGCTGTTAGGAGATTATGGTAGACTGAAAGATGTTACCGGGTGGTTCACATGCTGGAAGAAGTGATAGCAGCTTTTAAGCAGGCACTCATATTAACCGGGCTGTAAGAAGATTGCAGCAAATGGCACTCTATTTTATTAAGTTCTTTAGATTATTTTCAATCAGGTCGAACTTCAGTCACTTTGTCCATGAATGAACAAAAGTGTAAAAAACGGAACAAAGCTGATGCATGGGTAGAGTATAATTAAAATACCAACTATGCTATCTTCACAAAAATTCATTAATATTGTCGGTAGGTTTTCCGTAACCGGACCAGTGTTGCGTCTATATAATTCTACACCAAAATTAACTAAATTTTCGTATTTTCAAGCCTAAATTGGGAAAATGGAAACTGAATTTAATGGAAACGTTTATTTTTTGAAATATTCGTTCCTAAAATATATCATGAGGGGTTTGGTTGATAATGCTTTACCGGCCGTTTCCTTTCTTTACTGTTATGTTAATCATAAAAATCATTAAATTCACCCTTCTTTCAATTTAAGAACATTAAAAGTTTATAAAATTACTTTTATTTTTATGCGATTGTTGATTTCAGTTACATATTCTAGAAATTAAGTAACCGTCATCAATTTAAAACATATTGTTTCTTTATTGGCGGCAGTGTTTTTAGGGTCCGTTCATTTAATTAAATCGCATAATAATTAACACTATTCACCAAAATATTTAATATTTGCAAAGTCAAAAATAAACATTTTTAAAATTTGCGCAAAAAAATTAAATAAGAAAAGCATTTTGACGAAGTTTCTGAAAATATACTCGTATAGTGTGCATAAAATAAATTGAAATAAGTACATAATTATCTCAATATTGTCTAACAAAAAAAGCTAACAAAGAATGCACGCCCTAGGTGTAATGGTAATTCTTATTGGAATTCATTCATCACAGTCAAAATCACAGAAAACCAAGCGACTTTATGAATGAAGTTACATAAATAGCATACTCCCTACGTCTGTTAGACTTGGGTTAGGACATAGTAAGTTAGAGGGTGAAATTTTTGATGGGTAATTTATTGACGAAAAAAATTTAATCATCATGATTTAAATCGGATTTTGACGAGGAAAGCGGATACTTTACGGGACTATAAATAGAAAATTGAAAAATAAAGTTCTGCATTTTTAATAAAGGTGTGAATTTTACAAAAAAAGTCATATTGGATACATTTAATCTCAAATATGTCAAACATTTGATATTACCAGACCGCTGAAATACCGCAAAGAGTATCGGACATGACCTTTTAATTTAAATCAGCAAAACCTTGCAGACCTATGAATTAACAACAAATATTATTTTTTATAAGAGTGAAAGGGAAATGACTGGTGCGGAGGTGTCCATTAAGAAGCTTTTAGAATAGATTTGAAATGATAAGTATTTACAAAGCAAATTATAAGTATTCGAATGCATATTAAACTTTTCGTGACTGAATATCTTGCTACGTAAATATAAAACAACAACAAAACTTCTTGTATTTCTTAGAATACATAATGAATTGTATGCCATTTAATATTAACAAATCCCAAAGTTTTATAAGATACTAAAACTGTACGGTGCGGTGAATGGTGAATTGAAATTTAAATTTGTATTTATTTATTAATGATAAAACTCTATAGGTTCGACACTTAAGTTTAAGTAGTATGGAAGTACGATAGATCTGCTGTTCTTTTGAAAACAGAATATTTTTAAATAAAGTCTCATGAATATTACATGTATCGTTTCGGTAACTTTTGTTCAGCTTGGGTACTGTTTAAACAAAATGAAATCTTGAAGCATACATATTTCATCAAACATATGCAAGAATGCTGATGATAGTAGTTATATTTTCCGGGAGTCCTTTAATGGGTTATTTAAAAATTAGTTCAAATGTATATAAAGTAATAAATTTTTCGGCGGGAAAAAAGTCATTTTCATAGTCAAATAGTAATTCTTAAAAGGTAGAAATGTTTTTTCATCACGAACGTTGCAGTACTGCGAAATATTTCTTTTTACCTTCAATGGAACATGATTTTTCTTTCTTTTGTTGATCATTTTTTTGAACAAAATCTAAAATATCGCAGAAATAAAAGGAGGAAATAGTTCGTGAACATTAGCTAAAATTTTAATGTCATATACGGGATTTTAAATTGAAGAGATATTGCCAATTAAAGCGGTCATGTGTCACCTTATCTACGATATCTGGCAATTCTGCATTTTTTGCAGGAAACTGTAAACCCAAGGTTATAAAATTTAAATTTAACCTAACTTTTTCTGTTTTGAGGTTTTCAAGAAAACAGGAAATGGATGAATCTTATTTAATCTTGAGCTTAGAATTAGTGACATCATCACTTTTTGACTATTGGTGTTAGAATAAATTACTGTATTTGTTGTCACACATGGAGAGAAAATATAGGGCATAGTAACCAGGTGTTGTGTTTTACCATTTGAGTTGAAAAAGAACTTAAAACTTATTTAGAAAAAATCAATTTTATTGGTAAGTCATATATAAAAAGTGAGGTGAACAACTTAATTTTTTTATATAAGTTGTGATATCTATAAAATTTTTGTATATTTGTGGAATAAAGTTTTTTGTATATTTGTGGAAATAAAAATCATAATAAAAATTTGTGCCATAAGCCTTTAGTGTTTGGTGAAAAATATAAGAATCTTGACAAACGTAGTTTTTGAGTACAGTTTAAACAGTGCTCGTATGAATATTTGACTGGCTCCCTTTAAATAATTTATAATGATCTTCAGCCATTTTGTCGACACGAAGTTTCGTTTGCAGACTTCGTTGTAGTGCAACTGTCTCTTTCAATACACTGACAAACACTTGAAAAAAATTAAATTACTGCAGCACAATTATATTATACTATTTATTTGTCTACAAAAATGACAGAGTCTAAACATGATGTTTATTGAAGCCATTGGCTGAGATAAATAAATATGGAAAAAAGTGTCTCCCAAATTAAATTTATTTTTTATTACCTCTATATTTGATAAATCAGAATGTCAATTTATTAGACCAAAACCATAAAAAATGATTTACACTATATTTTCAAAAGCCTTTGCTCTAAAATAACTATAACACAAGATTTATCATTGCCTAGCAATAAATAGTATACTTATGCAATACCAATAAGAAAGAAGTAACAAGACTTTTAGAGTAATTATGATTTTTAATTTGGTTATTGAAAATTTCCTAAATCAAAACTTTTTAATTTTGGTGGTATAATATTTCATTTATAGATTCTAGTATTTTATCCATATTGGAGGATTTTAAACCATCTTACTTGAAACGTTATCAAGCCTGTTAAATATTTATTAGCAACATTATTCTCTGGTCTCATTTCTAAAAAAAAAAATAGATTTATATTCTAAAAAAGATATTTCTAAAAGTCTCTTCTGTTTTTACTTTCACTTCAACTCTGATGTTTTCTCCTCTTGATGAACCCCAAACTACATTCACATCAACCAGATAATATTGACAAAAATACCATATTTGTCAAGGAGGCTTTTTGTAATAAGAGATATTTATAACGTAATGTTACCTGCCTACACGGTTACTTCCAGACCGAGGTAAAATTACATTACCTCTACTCGACGGACTTCAAAATATCTTCCCGTTTGGAAAATGTTACTGACAGAAGTACCATATTTGCTGGGAATGCCCTTTGGAATAGGATAGACATAATTATAAAGACATTTTCATTCATTACAATATTACCAACCGTTCTCTCAAAATCCTCACAAAAAGAAATAGAATATTTACTGGACGATCTCTTTAAATAAGGTAACAAAATATAACAAAATTACTTAATATAGAATACTATCAGTGTATGAGGAGCTTTGGAAAGCTCTGTACATTTTCTGAAAAATGATCCTTGGGTAAATATGGTTGAGATTTTATTGTGCTATAGCACTCGATGCTCTAAGTAAACGTTGACGATGGTACTATCTATTATGAGACGTAAAATATTCAGTGGGTCAAAGTTTTTTTTCTGATAAATTTATAGGTTAAAAATGTTTCAATGTCACAATTTCTACAAAAAATAATGCTCAAAAAAAGTAGTTATATGCCTAACAAAGTTAAATTTGACGCTATATTAAACATGCTTCGCGGGATGATTTACTAGACCATACCGTGACTGAAAAGGAAGAAAAATGTAGTCTATTAGTGACGTTCATTATCTGTGTGGTTAAAGTGAAAAAAGAAAATTTTTCATGTAATATATTTTGTATCTTAATCAAACAATTGCAAATTAACCTTAGTCAACACAACATATTGAAATAGTTAACAACATTCAGCATGTTCTATTAAAAAAAATATTTTTGTTTATTACAATCTGGTTGCTTGAGTCATTTTTGCTTAAATACAGTTAGCTTTTTTTTTCATACAATAAAAAAATTATATTTTACTTCACTAACAGATTACTCAGTTTTATTAAAAATTAGACTGCAAAAGTCTATTGAAAAAATTAAAGATATTTAAAGAAGAACTAAATCTAAAGGTTTATTTCTCTCCTTTAAAAGGTGCCACAATTCCACTTAAAACTCTTTTATTCAACTTATAAAAAACTATAAATAAAACCAAGCCGTGTTTGGTTATATATTTTAAATATCTAACTCCATGGTGATCAGGCGCGGATACAAGGGGGGAGTGGCAATGAGGGCGATTATCGTCCCTCTAAGAGCTTTAATGGGAATGTTGCTGGCGTCTAGTGCTATTAAAAAATTACGTTAAATTGTTAATGAAAATGAAAAACAAAAATTTCTTGCAGCGATATATCTCCTAAACAAGACATCTTGAAGAAATGAACCAATATTGACTTTTGTTTAGAATATCTAAATCTATTTTCCTAATGGTCTTTTATAGGACTAACGGGTTTTTTTGGTAAGTATGTAGCGCTTACAATGTAAATAAGGAAAAAAAAACTACAAACCTTGACTATGCCTACCTAAATAGGGATTGTTATTTTACATAAAGAATACAGATGTAAGAAAACAGGTAAAAAATCTAAACATTCTTATTTCTTCTCTTCTATTCCTAAGAATAGTATTTTCCATTGGGAAAATTAGTACAAGTGTAAATATTGAAGTAATCGACTGTACTGAAATATAGTTAAAATTAACTTAGTTATTTTCTGTCAGGTTATTCAGTCACCAAGAGAATTAGTACCCATAGCTTCTTTTCATATTTAGTACCAGTATTAAAGGCAAAAATGATATTTTAAATGCAACTTTCAAAATATATTTAATACTGATTAATTAATCCAGCTTTTTACTTCACGATTCCCTATTTAGGTGTACAACTAGATAAATATATCGCGAATTACTTTTATTTGAAATAAAGAATGACCGAAAGATCCACTCATTTGTTCGCTTCGAATTTGAACCTCTAATCTATACTGAAAGGTAGCTAATTATGAGATAATTGTCTAAAAGTTTCAGGTTGATTTGAATTTTTGTTTTCGAGATATGAGGGATCAAAGTTGTCACTTTGCTCTATGTGTGGGCAGATTATTTGTATCGTTTCAGGTCGATTATTTCAAATATATGATGGATAGCAAAAATATTTCAGACATAGGTTGAAGGCCTATTTAGGAAATGATTAATGGGGATCTCTCCATGACATTAGAAATAGAGATGTAGGTTAATTAGACGGAAAACCGACAATTTAACTTACATTGTGATTTTGGATTCTAAAATTATATTTCTGCGCTTGTCTAGCTGACGTGTAAGGAATTTCATGTTCATTCTTCAGGAACGAAGATTCCCTGGTTAAAATCTAAGAGATCAATATATTTATTTTTGGTTAACAGTACCTTAATTACACAGATGTAAAAGGTTCTGTTGTTGGACAGCTGGCTATTCGAGATCATCAAGTTAGCATTTTGAGACATTTGAAGTTATGTACTCGAAAAATGTTTCTTTTTGTCCACATTTCAAGTTATATACGGAATGCACAAAATTTGTATGACACCTTTTCTAGTTGCATCAATTAATACTCATGCCCTTCAAAATTACGTCATTCATTTTTTACTGTCTTCATTTCTCTTGAAAATTTGTAGTTTGAGGTTCTTTGAGTGGCTGAGTAGAACTGTGAAGTGAGAAAATTGAAATTTTCGTTTCCAATATGGCGAATTCAAAATGATGCATTAAAATTTATAAAAAATGATATTGGTGTCTAAATAATCTCTCTAGGGGGTTTTTGAAATCGCTGATAACGAAATGTAAATTTTTTGTTTCTAAGATGATGACTTTAAACTGGGAGATCGATATTTGCAAAAAAATATATTGGTCTCTAAAAACTATTATCCTTTACTTAAAATGGCCGTAACTTTGCAAGAAAGATCGTAGGTGACCTTTCAATAGCTTGTTTTGAAAGATACAAGTAGTATTAAATAATGCAACTAGAGAAAGGGCCATTTGTGCAACCCGCACATAACCCCAAAAGGATCTATTTTTGCATAGATTTACGAGAAACGCATATAACTAACTAACTAATATAGACTGCGGATCCTATAGCAGAAAGCTGGCTCACGCTTAAAAAGATATAGATGGTTTTTGAGAAGCAGGACCTCTTTTTCCAATTTCGTTCACGTGACAGGTGTCTCCAGTGACATTTGGAGTATCGTACTTAGCTCCGCTATTAGGAAGATAGGTCCTGCTCCTCGAAAACACGCTTTCATATTAATTTCTCTTACATCTAGGCATTTTTGTAGTACATAACCTCAAATTTCTTAAAATTCGAACGTGATGGGTCTTTTTTAAATACGAATTCGGATTCTACGCAGCAAATTACTTCGGAAATGAGCCCAGTTGCCCAACAACAATCATGACCCCATTTTTTGACCTATGTTATTTTAGCGTACATAAAAAATTATTTGTGGATTTTGACATTAATGCTTTGTGGAGAAGTTAAAGGTAGGGGAAGGGAATATTCAGCAGTAATTTTACGTTACAATTTCTAAAATCGAATTTTATTTCAGTCGTCAAAAAGTTTGAAATGCTTTATTGGATTCGCTCGCCTCACAAGATTTGAATGAATGAGCTATGAAGGGAATTAAATATTTAGTTGAACTAGTTCGACTTTTTTAAATTTGTTTCTGTTTTGTCTTTTGCTGTTATTTTCATTTCTGTTATCTTTTCTATTTAAGTTGTTGTTTTAGCTACTTCTCTAGTTTTCTATATTCTTTCCTTTTTCTTTCTTTTATATTTTCATTTGTGGAATTAGGCGACCACAAACCCTCTTTCTTATATGCACTGATGAATAGGCACAAGCGGTAAAGACTCCACTAAATCGGCCTGCGGCACACACCCTTTCCAAGGACTGTAAAAGTGTAATGATCCATATCTAATAGTTGTCTGCTACTGATATCTGTAGGCATCCATCTTGTGCATAATAGATGCAGGGCTAGTCACTGCTCTCAGCAGCGAATCGCGTTGCACAGAGCCAACCACCGTGTAGGTGGTAGTCACTGGCTCCCCTTCCTTTGTTTTTTTTTTGAATTTTGTATTTTGTTTTCAAGATCAAGGCGGAGTCATGATTAATCATTTCTCAATTTAGCCTTTAGTCTGAACCATTTCACTATCAGTTATACATTTTAAATAATTGACCTAAAAATATTCAACTAATCTACCTACCAACAAATAGAGCAAAGCGACAAACTTCCTTGTAGAATTACCGTATCGACAGGACTAGAGCCCACTGTGTAATTGCTAAATAATGTGATAATATTTTTATTTCTGTTTGGAAAAATTGGTAAATAGAGCGAGCTCTTTGATATTTTGATTATCACACCCGTTCTATGATATCCTTTTCTAATTTCACTATTTAACCTAGTATAACATGCTAATGGCATAACTTTATGAATTGCAGTCCAGATTACTTCTGCTTCCATCGTATTCTCGAGATTTAGCCTCCAGCGACCATTACCTGTCTCAAAAAAATGCTAGCCGGAAATAGATATCGCTCGAATGAAAAGGTGATCGCCGAAACTGAAGCGTATTTTAAAGGGTTTGACAAAGGTTCTATAGGAAAGTCATATAAATGTTAGAGCGGTACTGGAATGATTGTATCACTCTAAAAGACGACTACGTTGATGAATGAAGTCGAAGTTTTACAAAAAATTATGTTTTCATATGTTATTCTCGGAACTTCTCGAACTATCAGTTATAATCAACAGCATTTGAAATTTTGACAACTAAATCTTGAATTGTATGAGGTTTTAATAAAGAGCAATTTAAAACTAACAAAAAGTTGGTCGGAACTATAATTAAATTATAACTCGGAACGGATAATAATACTGGAAAAGATTATGTTTACAGTAATTTGTTTGGGACTATAATATACAATTTATTACTTATTAAGTTCCAGTTAATAACTTTTCTCCCTGTTACATATTTTTGTCCAAAAAGTGATTTCAAAAACTTAAAAACACAATCTAAAAGCGGTAAATTTATATACTGGGATAGACGCTTCAGTTCTTTTTCTTTTTCTTTTTATAATAAAAGTTAAATACATTACGTGAAGTTCTAGAAGGCTGAAAAAATTTGTAAGAAATTTTATTAGTCTATTTATCTTAATCCCTTTTTACAATCAACTGATTACAATGTTGGCAGCTGTTGTTTCGTAAGTTCAGTAATTTAATAATGACAGAAAAAATATAAAATAAAATTTTTACCCCACACATAACTAATCTCTAACACGGAAAAATGACAAAAATAAATATATGAAGACCATAGGTCAAACAGCGAAACAATAATTTATTAATCAAAAATCGAGCTCATAAATCACGAATGTTTTGCAAAATGTAATAATGGCCAGGTAATAAAGGAATTGTAGAAATTTTAAAGCTACCGAAAGATCAAAAAATATTGATTGGTCATGATTGGCTCAAAGAGGTGCCAAATAAATTTTCCATGTGTTCATTTGGAACTGCTTAAATATTTAAAGGGAATGTTAATGTAATTTTTGAAATAAGGTTCATATTAGTACTATTCTGAAGTGAGTTGGCAAATTATAACAAAGCAATTAATGAGAATTTACCACAGTTTACTTAGCAGCTCATTTCATTCAAATATTTTGACAAAAGATATTATCAACCAATATTGTGTAATGTTTGGTTAAATAGTTATTTAGTTGGGGTTTTCTTAATGTAACTGGAAATATCATCAAAGCACTTAATTGAAAAACAGATTATGTAGCAATTTAACCAGATTCTATGAGAATCTATTAAAAAATGTTTTTACTTTTTTATATGTCTATGAGTAGAGTTTCAACATGGTGAAAATGTACCAGTGAATTCCGCAGCTACTAGAAATCCTTAAAATTTCGTCATATCCGTTAGTCTGTATGTCACAGCCTGTATAATTTTTTTTTCTTTTGTGATAAAATTTAACAGGCTAACGCATACAATTAAGTCAAAGATAGACGTGAAGTGAAATTGCAAAAAAAAATATCCCCATAAGTGAAAGTAGATCTTCCAGTTCTCTTTATGTCTTATGTGGCATTTACAAACATTCTCCTTAAAATATCGGATGATTCCGTCGTAGAGATACTTGCTAACAATATGTACTCTCAGATGTCGAAATGCATGATTAAGAATAAATTAGTCATTAATGACAAGGAGACAGCAGCAATTACTTTTATGCTGGCTGAGGTATTCGTGATATTCAGGATATCACTTTTAATCGTGGACAATTTTCGCTGTCTGTAAATTGTTGGGACTATAAATTGATTAACTTGGTCAGTACATATTGAAAATTTATGTAAAAAGTTATCTTTTTTTTTTGTTACGGTCTAAAATCTTTGTCCAAATAGTATAGCAGATACGTTCTAAGATCATTATATTTTAATTATTCACTGGGGTAGTTCAGAGGATTTTAAAAGAATTTTTGTATTGCAGAAGTATGCAATGCGAATAATGTTCGGACTTACGAGAGGGCAAAGCTGCCAGGACCTTTCTGAATTAATTGCATCTGCAGTCTATATATATATATATATATATATATATATATATATATATATATATATATATATATATATATATATATATATATATGTATATATATATATATATATATATATGTCTATATATATATGTATATGTATATATATATATATATATATATATATATATATATATATATATATATATATATATGTATATAAGACTTTCTGTTTTGTGAGACGTAACGTCCATATATTTCAGCAAACCATTATCGATCATTCCTGAAAAGCGATATAGACGTATATTGAATCGCCGACAACACCGAACTGCGTCCTATCAGAGAGGAGCTTTTTTCAATTGTTGTCGTTTTTACAATGTAATGCCGAGAGATATTTTAGACGCCGCGTCTATTAGTAAATTAAAAAAAATTGAGAGAATATCTAAATAGTTTAATCCTATACAAGGTAGATGAATTTTTGATTTTTCATAATAATAATTTATATATTCTTTTAGGTCGTTTTTTTAATGTTGTCACTTTATAGCATGCTTTTAAGTTGTCTTAAATATTTGAAATATATGCTAGCTTGGTAAGTATAGACTATTTTACATTTTAGTATATTATTTCGTATTTTAAGTTGACGGATTTTCTATGTATTCATATAAAGTATTTCGATAAATTCACAGTTGGTACAGGATTTCTTTTTCGCTTACCTTGCTAAGTAGAATACCGGAGATTGAAATATATGCTAGCTTGGTAAGTATAGACTATTTTACATTTTAGTATATTATTTCGTATTTTAAGTTGACGGATTTTCTATGTATTCATATAAAGTATTTCGATAAATTCACAGTTGGTACAGGATTTCTTTTTCGCTTACCTTGCTAAGTAGAATACTGGAAATTAGTTCTTCAGTAATAGAATTATATATGTTATATTACATTTTTTTAGTTACTTTCCTTATTCGAAAAATATAACTTTCCCAAGTTGCTTATAATATGACGCCCTTTAATTTTCTAGAGGTAGATTTTAAAAACCTGGAAAAATTTTACATATTAGCAACGAAAATCGGTTAGTTAAGTTATGTTCACTAATTTTAGCCATCCAAAAAAAAAATTTTTTCTCTAGTTTCTCGATAGAAAAATTGTGTAAATGAATATGTTATATAAAACAATAAGATACTATATGAAAAATAAAATAATAAAAGCTAATTCTGCAAAACCCTTATATAATACGGGTTCAACACGCATTAGGTCAATTTTTAACCCCACATCATCCTCTAATGCGAAAGTCTACAGGAGACACCTTCAAAAATCGACCAATCCTGTAGGCCTCAAAGTAGTAAGACTGTTAAACCTACTGAAGAAAATCAGCTTGTATATACACGGTGCCCGGAAAAATGTGTGAAATCTCCGGGATATGAAAAAAACACGTGAAAGGAATACTATAAGATCATATAATTTTTTTTCGTTAAGGGCTCCTCTTCGAAAATATGGGCTCCCAAATAGCTGCAATGGAATCAAGTTCTTTTAACATAGTTATTGAACCACCAGGTATATTTCAATTTTTTTTAATATGATATATAGCAGGTAAGACTCTTCAAATTACTATCTAAGAAAGTGTTATGAATTACTCACAGCTGCAAGGACGGATTAGTTGTGACACTCATGGCCCAATTTTTTACGCCTTGTATGATAGGAATTTTAAACAACATTTTTTACATATCTTTAACTATTGACTAAAAATTAAGTACTATTCATTCATGTCGCTAATCCTAACCGTTTTCGAAAAAACGTCATTTCATTTAGTTTGGCGTATCTCGATAAAAGATACATCTTTGTTCCTACCAAATGTTTAACCTTTAATCTTATGATAAAAAAAATTCGATCCAAAATTAGAATTTACCTCTTTATTAGTTAAAAACGTCTAATTCTGTGAATTTCAGTTCGATCTTGGTTGGCAAAAAATGTGTGTTTTATTTCATCACCACCAAAAACAAAGTATTGTTGTTGAAAACATTGCTAGGTACGAAAGAAATAAATATCCTGCATTTTAGAACTTGTCAACTTTTGCATCTATGATACACTGATTCTTTACTTGGATGTTAATATACTGGATAATTTTTGGATTTCGTGGTGAAATTAATTGCGAAATAATTCAAAATATGTTAGTTATTAAGTATGCAGATCTGCATCTGATCTATGGACTTGCATCTCACAATACTTTGGAAGCCAGGAAGTTATATCACGACAGATATTCTAATCGTATTCTTCCAAATTAGAAAACATTTGAACGAGTTGATCAACGTCCAAGGGAGAATAGTAGGCGCTTCAATTTAATAAGGTAATACTATTAAATTTCTTCCTAATTTTAGGAAATTTTGGAAAAAGAAGTATTGATGCTGGTCGGGGAAGAACAGTACATACGCCGCGATAGAGGAAAATGTTTTAAATGCTGTAGATGACACTTCTTAAACGAGCACTCGAAAATTATCAGTACAGTTTAATACCCTGAAAACAATAGTACATGGAATTCTTCAAGAACAGCTGTTATATTCTGATCATTTGAAAAAAGTGCATGAAGTAATTCATGAAGATTTTTTCCATAGAGTACAGTTTGCAAACTAGCTATTGGATCAGCAACGAAATAATGTAAACTTCATTAGCACTATTCTCTTCATTGATGATGAAGCAGGGCTTTGCAAAAATGGTATCATAAGTTTACATAACTCATCATGTATGGGCTGCCGAAAATCCTGATGCAACTATTGGTTGTTCGTATCATCAACATCAGTTCCAATCAATTAATGTCTGGGCAGGAATCGTTGGCAATTTTTTAACTGGACCATTCGTATTTCTGGCACGACTGAATGAAAAACTTTATTTGGAGTTCTTCCAGAACGCTTTTCACGATTTAGCAGAGCACTTTTTACCTCTTGATATCCGCCGAAATATGTGCAACATGCATGATGGAGCACCACCTCTTTTCAGCGTTGCTGTGCGGGAGCACCTGAATAATGTCTATCGAAATTGTTGGGTAGGTAGAGGAGGATCTATTGCCTGGCCACCTCGATCTCCGACCTAACACCGTTGGATTTTTACCTGTCGAGCACCTCAAAATCTTGATGTATTCCATTCCAGTCGATAGTAGGGAGGAACTTCTACGGAAAATCACGTTTTATTATGATCAAATAAGGAACAATGCCGAGTCAATGTGGCGGATACAGCAGTCCTCAATTCGTCGTGCCCGCTAATGTATCAAACTTTACAGAGCCCATGTTGAACCTTCTTACGAAGTGTTTAACCAAGCAGTTAGTTTAACTTTTTATTGAAACTATGGTGACAGAGAAAAATCTTTTTTTCATGTTCAACCTGACAGAAGGTAGGGGAATAACAGTGCAAATAAAATAACGTTTTTTCGAAAACGGTTACAATTAGCGACATGAATAGTACTTGCAATCAATAGTTAAAGGTATGTAAAAAATGTTGTCCAAAGCTCGTATCATAAAAGGCGTAACAAAAATGAGATCGTGAGTGTCAGAGCTGGGTCGGTCCCTGCAGCTGTGAGTGATTCACAACACTTTATGGGATAGTAATTTGAATGGTATTACCTGGTATACATCATTTAAAAAAAAAAACTGAAATATACCTGGTGGTTCAATATGTGTAAAAAACTTGATTCCATTACAGTTTTTGGGAGCCCATACCTTCGAAGAGAAGGCCTATACGAAAAAGTTTATATAAACTTGTAGTATTCTTTTCAGGTGTTTTTTATATCTCGGAGATTTTCCACATTTTCCGAACACCATTTATAAAACAGGTGAGACAATAAGAGACTAGGCTGCAGTATAAGGGAATCTCAACTCTAGCCTGCTATATCATTCAATCAGTGAAAACAAAAAGATATTTTTCCTTCTTGAATTTATTTTTTATTTAAATATATATATATATATATATATATATATATATATATATATATATATATATATATATATATATATATATATATATATATATATATATATATATATACCTGGTGTCAACGAATCTGTTAGACAAGTCATAATTTCTAGAGTATTATGTGTATCAAAATGAGAATTGGTACAGATAAATGTTATGTAAAGGGGAGAGTTTTCGCATATTTTCCACTTTCCGGCCACTCTCGATTTCACTGGAAATGGCCCCGGTTTTGAATTTTTAAATGGAATACCCTGTATATTTTAACATTTTTAGATTTCTGAGACAATTCTAGATCAGAATGTGACATTTTAAAAACTTTTTACGTCTACTTCATTTTTTTAGAGCCACTTTTAAAATTGCATCTAGGTGGCCATGATCGGACGCAAACGAATCTAAGGGCCTTAAGTGATGTCAAAAAAATACAATCGCAAAGTTTTAGTTACTAGTATGAAAGACAGGAATAAGACAAGTTGACAAAATTACGTTTTCATTTCTAACTATTAATTTTCAAATGGCGACCCCTTTTTGTCAACTACTTTTCGAAAAAAGCATTCTTTGACGAATCTAACGGTACTAATTTATTTGCGATTGGATTACACATAAGAACAGAAATTAAATATTATTAAGCAAAATACTGGATAATTTGTTTACTTATGACAAGTGCGCCATGGACAGCCATGATGCATAATAATTTGCAACTGTTTTTATCAAGTCTTCTTTGGAAAACAAAGCACTCACTTAAGTAGATAATGACAGTGACATACGCTCTAAGAACAGACGTAAAAGTTTTTTTCACTTTGAGTATACATTATTTTAACGAAAATTTAAACTAAACTTAACGAAAATTAAGAAACGTTTACGTCTGTTCTTAGAGCGTATGTCACTGTCATTATCTACTTAAGTGAGTGCTTTGTTTTCCAAAGAAGACTTGATAAAAAGAGTTGCAAATTATTATGCATCATGGCTGTCCATGGCGCACTTGTCATAAGTAAATAAATTATCCAGTATTTTGCTTAATAATATTTAATTTCTGTTCTTATGTCTAATCCAATCGCAAATAAATTAGTACCGTTAGATTCGTCAAAGAATGCTTTTTTCGAAAAGTAGTTGTCAAAAAGGGGTCGCCATTTGAAAATTAATACTTAGAAATGAAAATGTAATTTTGTCAACTTGTCTTATTCCTGTCTTTCATACTAGTAACTAAAACTTTGCGATTGTATTTTTTTGACATCACCTAAGGCCCTTAGATTAGTTTGCGTCCGATCATGGCCACCTAGATGCAATTTTAAAAGTGGCTCTAAAAAAATGAAGTAGACGTAAAAAGTTTTTAAAATGTCACATTCTGATGTAGTATTGTCTCAGAAATCCAAAAATGTTAAAATATACAGGGTGTTCCATTTAAAAATTCAAAACCGGGGCCATTTCCGGTGAAACCGGAAGTGACCGGAAAGTGGAAGATATGCGAAAACTCTCCTCTTCACATAACTTTTAGCTGTACCAATTCTCATTTTGATATACATAATACTCTAGAAATTATGACTTGTCTAATAGATTCGTTGACACCCGGTATATATATATATATATATATATATATATATATATATATATATATATATATATATATATATATATATATATATATAGGAAAATTCTAAGTCTTGGGATAGCGGTCTTAGGGCTGAATGAAACTCTGTTTTTTACAAACGCCAAGTTTTCGGAAGTTTATTATTTCCTTCTTCAGGACAATTCTGTTAATTATTATTTTACATTTTACAATGTATGATGTATAATAAAAAAAAAATGATTCTAAATTCAAAGACTTACGTGCAAAATAAGTCCACTAATGGCTTTTAGAAAATAAAACGGAAAATTCATGTAGGCACTGTTGATTTTTGCATAATTATTTATTACATTTTATTATTAAAATGGTTTTTTAAAAACACGGTAATTTTGAATGTGGAATCATTATGTTTTACAACAAATGTTAATTTTAATTTTAATTTATAAGTTGGGTATGTAATGATATTAATTTTTCTTTGAATTTATATTGATAAGATTTATGTTTTTTTTAATGAGTAATTAAGTTCTTATGAGTCTTGTTGCGTTTAAAAATTGTAATAATTATAAGAAGGAAGAATTTTCCTTTCTAACTAGTCAGTCAAGAACTAGTCTTCCCCTTATATATATATATATATATATATATATATATATATATATATATACATATATATATATACATGTATATATATATATATATATATATATATATATATATATATAACATATAAACGTTTTTAATATCATTCTTCTATAGTTTACAAAGCTTTTGATTTGTGTTTTATTACTTTCTTTAATTAAAAGTGTTTAGTATAATTTATAGGATATACTACGCCGACTTCAAAAAAGTTGATAAGTAAATCTACAATTATTATGTTCATGGCAATATAAAATAGGATGAACAATTAACAGAACTACGCTCATATTTTCACAGGGTAGCAGGGTCTTTTGTGCAACACCGAGTAATATGCGAGGTAGATGACAATACCTCTGAGGTTGTGGGACTGTGATCTGACTTCTTATCACCAACCAGACCAAGTGAAGCTTCAAGTCTGGCTATTGAAGCCCCTTCATAGATGACACCCAAATGAGGTTAACTAGGAAAATGTCAACACATAAGCGCCGGTTATATGTTTATTTAAACCGAAGACTTTGTATTAGGCATCCAAGATCAAATCATTCCAATGAAAAACTATCTGAAATATTTATATAGAAAACCCTCGATCTAGCATATAACAGGAGGATGCTAATAATTTACCGTATCAGTATAGAAGGAGATACGTGATTCAGCCGGTAAGATCATCCATCAAGAATTGTCAGAGAAACTGAAACGGTTGCACAAAGAGAAAGTATCATAGTACTATACTAGAGAACAACGAGTTCAAGCGGTACTAGAATCGAACATTGCTTACGGATCATAAAGGTACACATAACATACTAGACCTCATTTTAGTAGACAAAACAAAAAAGCGAGCAACACTAATAAAAGTCGCCATCCCCATAATTCTATTAATAACCGGCGTAGTGTCGAAGTTTCTTCTGCTTAATATCAAGGGATTGGGCCTTAGCCAATACCTATGTTAAGGCAGTCCTACTTAAGACCTCTCAAGTCTTTTAATATTCGCGTATATCCGGGGTGAGTTAACGTTCTCCTGAAGGAGGTATAAAAGTCGTTTGGCTGAATCTGTGAGAAGAAAGACAAAGAAACGAGCTAAAGTTCGCCAACTTATAATTGTTTTAGATTTGAATCCCTTTGCCCTAATCAATATATCTCACCCTTAACAGAAGTTGCGCAGAAATATTTACTGTAATATTTTATTTGGTTTTTAGCTTTCTTGTATAAACCTAGTGTAGAAACATTATTAAGTAATTTTTCATGGGACTATTCTCTACGATACACTGAAAACCGCATTAAAATGCCCCACTTCTATCGAAAGTTATTCGTAAATAAACTTTGAAAAATGTATATATGTTTACGTCGAATTGATAATTTTTTTTAAGTCGTTTAAAAATTGTTTTATACCTAAATGCTCTTATAAATATATAAAACATTAATTTTCTTTAACCTCGATATAATCAAGTAAAAATGGGTTAATAAATTAAAACATTAGGCTACTAAATATGCGTACCCACACATTTCTCTTGACTGATTCGGTGTATTGAAATATATTTAACTTTTTTATTAAAAAGTTTTAATACGATTAAAAATACCAAAAATATAAAATTTTGTTTTAAAAACAATATTAATTAAATCTTGCACAGAACGCACATGACCTATAAACTTTGCATAAAAAGATTGATTAGGGATAAATTTTGAACATTTCTTTATGGTTAATGTTTCAGATCCTAAAAAATTTGCTGTCAATTAGAGAGATTC
The DNA here is from genome assembly GCA_034092305.1 of Diaprepes abbreviatus. Taxonomy (NCBI): domain Eukaryota; kingdom Metazoa; phylum Arthropoda; class Insecta; order Coleoptera; family Curculionidae; genus Diaprepes; species Diaprepes abbreviatus. The sequence continues at coordinate 7,868,737 of JASJET010000022.1, forward strand.
CTAAAAGGTAAAATCATACGATAATTAAAAACTAACTTAGAAAGAGACTAACCTTATGCTGAAAAAGATGTGCAGAATGCTAATTGAAATAAGTTTTTTCTTTTAACAATTACCTTTAATCATCACTTGTACCATCACTAAGGAAGAAATATTGATAATCCAAAAATTGGATTTAACTAACCAAGTAACCTCTATTCCGTTTGTTATTTTTACGTATTGAGGGAAATACACTAGAAATTCTTCATAAATTCAATAACATTTTCAACTTAATAAAATAAAGTTATTTATTAAATCACAAAATTATGTATATCAGTAATTTGAGACAGTCCTTATCTTGATTATACAAGATTTTTGTTGTGATTTAACTTTAAATTATATTTATTTTAAGAGACTTGTGAAACTGAATATAGTTGCTGCTAAGCACAAGAAATTTCTCGTTTTAAACAATATTTCACTTATATGGAAAAGAGCAAAGAAATTATCTCTACAAGCTCTTGGTCAAATTTATTTTGGACTTATTAAATATGATTTATTTATTATATTGCATCATCTGTTTCCTTTTCTGTATATTGTAATATCCAAAAAGATGTTCTCCGATTAAATTTGTATTGTTGATTGAACATGCGCTTGGAAAGGCTCAATAATATCCTCACTATTCACAATGATTGATATTTTTAGAAATAAGTATAAATTACTGACACTAGGTGGATGTCACTAACAACCAACCTTTTTATTATCAACTTACTGGAAAGTTTTATTTCTCATTATATATTTTTTGTTTTCTATTCTGTAGAGGCAATCTTCGAATATTATAGAATTAAATATATTAACCCAATAGAATTCAGATAAGCAATTAAGAAATATAAAAATTTGCCTCATTTTGTATTGTTACGCCGTGACTTATTTTATTAGAGATATATTGTTAACTATGTTAGCTTCTTTTGATAAGTGAGTTTAGAGAATATCAAGTTCTCGATTGGCCAGACTGGACTATGACGTAGCCAAATGGTCTCATCAGTTTATAAATTTGCCACACATCTCTGTTCTACCTTTAGCGATGGGAATATCACCAAGCAAATGGCTTCAAGACAGTCATAATTGGCGAATTATGCGTGTATTTTAGTGTGCTCAGAATAGTTGGGGTAAATTTCTATCAAACAACTTAAGTCTCTATCTGGATTTTGATAATTTCTCGCAGTGTCTATTGTTTTGATATATTTTTTTACACTTTCCTCCCAAAGATCCATAATAAGGAAATATATTAAATAACATCACGCATTTAGCAATTTTTGTATGACAACCTGGAAAAAATCAAATAAAAATGCAAAGTCGACCAGCAGTTAAAAAAATACATTCTCGAGTTTTTATTGTTAGTCCGGCTAGCAACAAGATTTTAACTTAAGAAATTTTTTCAGAATGGTGATCAATTCAGTTTGTCTTTCTAATATATATATATATATATATATATATATATATATATATATATATATATATATATATATATATTAGAGATTTTTGTATTAAACAAAAATTAATTACATCATAAACCAATTATAATCACTCACTCTTTTGTGTATTCACTTTTCAAAAAAATTTTTAACAGTCCAGTTAGAAGAATTCTTCTTCATTCTTCTAACTGGACTGTTAAAAATTTTTTTGAAAAGTGAATACACAAAAGAGTGAGTGATTATAATTGGTTTATGATGTAATTAATTTTTGTTTAACACAAAAATCTCTGTTCTTAATGGTAAGTTTTTAACCTCCTATTCCATATATAATAATATTAAAAATGTACATTTTTGTAGCATTCGCCAATACCGTCAGTTGAAAAAGATTCGAAAGAATCGAAACGTTCTGAAAAATAAATATATATATATATATATATATATATATATATAATAAGTATGACTACTTTATATATGTAGTTTCAATATAAAATGAACCATATTCCCAAGAAAATAACCAACTAAAAATATATTTAATGGTTCAAGAAAAATTAATTCCTATACTATATATATATATATATATATATATATATATATATATATATATATATATATATATATATATATATACAATGCCAAACATAATCACTGGGGTCTCAATTAAAAATTACCAAAGGAAAAACGCTTTTAGATGTAACCAGACACCTAATATGTGATATTTTATCCACTGAAAAATCCACATATTGACCTACAAACCCAAAAAAATAGCATAACACGAAATATTTCTGCGAATTACATGCATATTAAAAAAATCTAGGATATGGATGTGACTATTCTCCAATCCTTCTCACAATCAGCAAAAATAATATTATAAAAAATTACCCCCTAGACTAGTAAAGCTTTCAATCATAACTAAGAGAAACTATCAATCTATCAGTTTTCCTTAGAAACCGAGATCAACTAGACAGTGAAGTGGAACAATTTATAACAGCATGTGATAACATCCCAATACTGTTGCAAGAACCAAAAGTAACAATTTATCTGAGAAAATTTGAGAACTTATTTCTAAAAAAGAAACTTTAAAAGGATTTGATACCAATCTACAGCTCCAGCAGACAAAACTAGATTGAACGACCCTGCCCAGCAACTCTAATGAGAGTTTCAAAGGATTAAAAGAAAGTGAATCTATTAATGGATGCCTAAGTGAACTGACAAGTGACTGAAAAACCGATTATCTACTTTGGAAAGCCACGTAAAAATTGAAAATGTCTAATTTACATAAATCAGCAATGCATAATACAGGGAAAAGTTGGGCAAAAAGTAATTTACAGAAAGCTGAACATCTTGAAAGGACATTTCAAACAACTGAAGAAGAAAGTGAAAACAGACTAAATACTCCAATAGAAGTCGCCACAGGGATAAAAAAAAATGTTAATACACACAAAGCACCTGGCTTCATAACTTCCAAAAACAGCCATACTTAAAGTAATATACCTAATTAATGGTTGCTTAAGATTTAGAACGTGACGAAAGTAATAATGATATATAAGGCAGTAAACCACTGAATGAAGTATCGTCGTACAGACCGATCTCTTTACTTCTTATGATCCCTGAATTGTTTGAGAAACTGTTACTCAAAAGACTTAAACACACTAGAAAAAAAAACATAATTCCATTACATCAACTCAGTTTTCGAGAAAATTATTTAACAATTGATTCAGTTCACAGAATAACGGAAATTAATAAAAAATCATCAGAAAAAAAAACTTCGTTCTACTATTTTTTTAGATCTAGAGCGGGCTTTTGATGAGGCATGATGGCCTTAAATACAAGTTAAGCAATCTGCTACCTATACAATATATACAGAATTACTAGAATCGTATATCAGAAATAGAAGAGCATTCAGAATAAAACAGTAAGGAGCCCACTCTGAATTAAAACAGATCAAAGCAGGTGTATTAGGATCCTTCCTATACCTGCTATAAATCAGTGCCATTCCTAAATTAGAACGAACAACAATAGCAACCTTTGCAAATGATACTACCATCTTGGCGGTAGGAGAAAATCATGCAGACGTTGCAAGAAAATTGCAGATCCTTCTTAATAAAATCAACGATTAGAAAAAATGTTGGAAAATTAAATTGAATGAGATTAAATCTATAAGCACATGTAAAAAGGAAGGAAGACATTCGGACCTACATTCTATGACAAAATATTCCTGTATGAACAGGTACTTAAGCCTATATGAACTTATAGCATACAATTGTGGGATTGTGTTCACAAGAACAACATCGATATCATAAAGCGATTCCATAATAAAATACTAAGGAATATTATGACTATTCCTTGGTACTCTAGAAACGATGATCTCCATCGAGACCTAGAGTATTGCCAGTGTAGGGCGTAGTAAACGGAGAAAATGGTACACAACAATCAAGTATTAAGTTATTAGAATCTAAGGACTATGTAAAACTTTAGTTTTATGTTATTAACTGTTATAATTTAGCTTAAAAAATTTCTCATTGATCAAAATTGATTAGATTGTAACTTTAATAAAATCACCCTGGTGTTTTCTAAAATTAAAAAAATATATATTAAATCTTTATCTTTAAAATTATGAATTTGATTTCTTCGTTATTATACATCTCCAAAAAAGTTTTTAAATATTTTTCTTTATCAGCAAGATATTGGATAACTTGTTATTCTCTGAATCTCTGAAAAATTAGTAAGTTATTGTTTTAAATTGGCTAAAACTGAATATCTAAAATTTGTCTAGTAAACTGTTCGTTCTAAACAATGACGTTGGTTTGCACTTTTTAAAATTGAAACTTAAAGTGTATTCTGAACCAATAGGCTAATATCTAACTAAATTCTCTAAATTAGAACAGTGAAATTCAACAAAAATAAGGAATATTAAAAACGAACAAACTAGTCTCATATCCCATCATTCAAAGCTGGATTGTAGTAAGAGGAGGATAATGTATTCCCAATTCGCAGACGTGCCTCTCAATGAACTTACGAAAGTTGTGTATAATTCAGAAAATAAGCTTTTTGATTAAAGGACGGAAGTTCGTATTACTATGTGTATCGTACTTAATATTTAAAGGAGAAATATTTGACAGTTATTTGTAGGTTTTCAGGTGTGCGATTAGAAAGCGAACATCTATATATATATATATATATATATATATATATATATATATATATATATATATATATATATATATATATATATATATATATATATATATGTATATAGATGTTAGGTTCCTCGTTCAAACATACGATTAATCTAATTTGTACGCATAATTTATTTTCGATATAACAGAAGAAGACATTCCCAATGATTCCAAGAATATGATATTTTTTAAAATGATTTAATAAACTGAGGTGTTAGTTGTATGAAAGTATACCAATCGAATTGTTCCTTATAAAGCATTTAAAGCTCTATAAATAAGAATGATAAAAAAATCCCTTGAAATTATTCCTAGATTAAATGCTACAATCCATTCCATCGTAAATATTAATTATGAGTCTAAAAGAATGGGCGAATATGACTTACCCAAATTTGAGGAATGTGGTCTTATTGAAGATTGCTGGTCGAGTTGCTTGGAGTGCTAATTTAAATTTGGAATTTGTTACTCAGGAGCGCTATTTTAAAATATCAAAAATCTTATCACTTGGTCTTTAAAAGCCAAATTGAATAAAAAGATTTTAGTTTTAAACTAGAGTTAGTTATCATGGAAAATAGATCCTATACTTAACTAGTTTGGTTTTGTTTAGAATATTGTTGTAATCTCTATCATACATTTCAACACGGAAATCATTATAAATTAAGCATAAAATTCCAAAGATAAAGTTTGGTAATCCTTACGAGGAAGAGTTTTCTCACGAAAATAAACCATATTTTCTATATTGCCGGTTTGGTAATAAAGAATGATGATTTCTTTTAATCGTGCAGCTGTAAGGTTCAAAATTTGGCTGACTTATTGTAACTTTTATCAGTTTAAACTCCTTACTATCAACAAAGACCAGTTTATAAGTTAGATTTTTTTAGCGAATTTGAGCAGTTAGCTTTTAAATTAAGGCTATGTATGAGTATTTTTACCAGCTCTTTAAACAGATGATAATATTTTGAAAAAGATGGCGTTCGGGCAAATAAAACATGATATTTAAAATGAGAAATATGTGAGGAAGTGATTTGTAGCAACTTTTGTTAGTTTGTAATTTTCCACAAATAAGTGACTAATAGGTCTAACTAAAAGCAGGAAAGAATAAATTCTATACTTTCTTTAACCTTTCATTAAAACAGAAACTGTGATTAATCACGTGTCCCTATCTGGGAAATTAGTTATTTGAAGGATACTGGATATGCCACACAAGCTATGTTCACAATCAGACTTGATACTTAAATATTTAGGAACATTTAATTTCTCAACAGAAAGAACATAAGTTAGATTTTCTAAAATTGTTTAATGATTTCTATATAAAGTAAAATTATTATTATCCAGAAGCTAAAGTCAGGCGAAGTCCAACCTTTAAGCTCCCATTTTTAAGGAGCGAGCCGGTAAGATTAAAACAATATTATTTTTACATTTACAGTTCTATTTATTAATCATTTTAAAAAATATGCAAATATTTCCTAGGATAATCAAGCAAAAAGAAAGAAAATACATATCTCTATGTCTTATACAATGTGTACTAATGAAATACAAGTTTAGTCAAGTATGGAATCACATGTACGAACTTCAGTATTCACATAAAGATCTATAAAATATTGATCCTAGATGACTGAATATAGCATACACAAAAAAAGATAAGTTAGTATATAATTTGCATGGATGATTTTCAGTTCTGAATTGCTAAGTTTAAAGAGTCAGATTGAACTCTCGGCTTTTTAGTTGATTAAAAGCATTGATTATCTCTTTTTTTAACCGATTTCTAAAAAAAGGAGGTTCTCAATTCGTCGGCTATGTATGTTTTTTTTATATATGTACACCGATTACTCCGGAATGGCGGCACCGATTTGAATGAAATTTTTTACGTTATGTTCAGGAAGTTGCTGCGGTGGTCCCATATTTTTTGGATGAAATTGGTGCAGTAAAATCCAAGATGACGCTGACAATATGGCGGTCAAAAAAAAAAAAAATTTTGTCGGATTTTCTCCAAAATTCTCATGGGGAAATTTTCGGGGTTGTACCCAACGAATCTGAAATTATTTTTAAAAAATTCAACATGGCAGATCCAATATGGCGGACAAGAAAATTTAGTTTTGTCCGGTTTTGTCCAAAATTGGTGTGGGGGAGTTTTCGGGGTCACACATAATGAATCCAAAATATTTAAAAAAAAATTAATATTGCGGATCTAATATGGCGGACAAAAAATCAATTTTGTCTGATTTTCTCCAAAATTGATACGAGGGAGTTCTCGGGGTCGCACATGACGAATCTAAAATCATTTTAAAAAAATTTAATATTGCGGATCCAATATGGCGAACAACAACATCAATTTTGTTTGATTTTCTCCAAAGTTGGTGCGGGGGAGTTTTCGGGTCGCACCTGACCAACCTAAAATCATTTTTTAAAAATTCAATATAGCGGATTCAATATGGCGGACGAAAACATCAATTTTGTTCGATTTTCTCCAAAATTGGTATAGGGAAGTTTTCGGGATCGTACATAACGAATCTGAAATTATTTTTTAAAAATTCAATACGGCGAATCCAAGATGGTTGATTAAAGGTTCTACATCTCTCGATTTTATCTAAAATCAGTATTACGGGGTTCTTGGAGCGTATACAACATATGCAGTATAAAATATGTCGAGCTAAGAAATTTACGTCTCAAGTTCTGTAAATATCAATATTAGAAGGTTTTGGGGCCTAAATTACCAATCTAAAATTAATTTAAACTTTAAGATATTGGATTTACTATGACAGACTAAATATTTGTTTGATACAATTTCACTGGTATTTGTAGAATTCCAAGAATCAAAGAATTTTTAGTGATTCGTTTTAGGGTGATTTCAACTTTGGATAAAATGGGTGCTTTTTTGCCACCCCGGAGTTATTGCGAGGTACACTAATTTCGGTTAGTTCAAATAATTTATGGATATCATAATGAACTCAAAACTGAAAATAGAAAAATAAAATTTTTGTAAAAAAAATTGAACCGACTTCTAAAAGTGCGCTAAAAAGTTAAAAATAACAATAAATTTATATATTAAATTGAAATTTTTAAAGTCGGCCCCCAGTTATTTCTAAATGAAACAAATAACTACCAATATATACAAATTATAGTAAGAAAGCAATAAAGTATTGTTAATCTCTTTATGCGAATCTCATTTTGTTAGGTATTAGTTTAGCGCCGACTTCAAAAATTTCAATTTCATATAGAATTTTTAGAAGTCGGTTCATTTTTTTTATAAAAATTTTATTTTACTATAATGTTTTAGATTGAGATATTTAAGATGTTAATGCCCGCTGATAAAAATGACTCAAAATACTTTACACAGGTCAGTAAACAAAAACTAAGTAAGTTTGAAATGTTTTTAATAAAAGGAATCGTAGATGAAAAAATTCATTTGCTGTCCGTTGAAATAAAAACAATATAAGAAACTTTATATTAGTAACTGGGGATGATATAATATCTGATCGTTCATATTAAATACATATTAATTGAATAATTATAGGAGCCAGTCTCTCAATTTAGCTTTGAAAAATGTTGAGCAGTTTTGAAGGTGTTACTCGCTTTTCTTATTCTTTTTATGTATTAGTTAACTTTTCTGATAATCTTGATACTTCTTAGATAATTGTATTGTAGAACAATAAAAGAAAAACAGTTTGATAGAATAGATAAAATTATCTTTACTCGTTATTATGAAATAATAGCATAGACTAGATACGAAAAAAGCAAATAAAATTTTATGCTAAAATTTCGGTCTTAACAAAGGCGAGAAATTTGTTAAACACTGTTGATTTTAAGCCTTTTAATTGGCATAGCTTAAAATAATAGTGGTAATTTTAGCCTAAAATTACTACTTCCTGGATAAATCTTCTTAATGAATAAACACAAAAATTTTGGGGGATCATTAACCTAGCCCTCCTACCTAGCGCTTTTTCATGAATCAGATTTTATGATCTCTACATATTATCCTCAGTAGTGGCGTAGGCACAACATTAAAGATTAAATTAAAAACTTTTTAACAACAACCCTTAATAATTTACACACTCTGCTTATTTATAAAATAAAAACGATATTGAGTACATTTAAAACTGCACAAAATCATAAAATTTTATTTATTCATAGTTCATTAAAGAAATATTTTATCTTACAATTTATAAAATATTCAAATCAATAGCCATTTGTAGTGTATCCAAAGAACAAATCATACATCATTTTTGCCTGATTCACTGACATGGTCTAACTTTGAAATCGGTCTAAATTGATAATAGTGGGTTTCAATTGATAAGTACAATTAGTCAAACAAATTTTGAACCATAAAAACTCAAGAATAAAATAATAATTTTCTTATATTATTAAACGAACAAAAGTGGATTTTTTTTATTTTCGGGAGATAACTATTCCTATTGCCGATTTCAAGGCCTGATCTCTAGTTTTTATTCTTAATATTAATCTATCTGCATTTACTTGTTGACATGTGTTCAAATTACAACAATATTATAAGCAAAATAAAACTGACCGATTAGAGGCACTAACTTCCATGGTATACTAGATGGGGTCTAAGTCTTAAATCTTCTTAGTGAATCTGGCTGTTTGTTTTTCGGTTTTTAGTTTTTAAGTAAAGCTGTGATTTTAATATTTTAGGAAAGTAGACCTAGCGAATAATTTTAAAAAACTATGACACAACTGGCATAGAAAATGGAGAATGCAAGAAAGAATAATTACTGACGTTCGATGTTTAGAATAAAAACTGGAATAAGCGAATTTTTAAAAAAAGCTGTAAATTAGTTTTTAATCTTCTCCTAATTGATTTCCAGTGGAATTAGCGCTGATAATAAAAGTGTAAAAATTGACCCTTCAGAGATTTAAGAACTGTAAAATAAATCTGTCCAATATAAAATTAAAATTCAGATTCTGGTGATTCTCCATATTTGCAAAGATATGTGACATAAATAAAGACGACCCCTTTTATTTACGCTCTCCCTACTGAAGGATGCTAATATGTTTCAATTAACCGATTGTTATATAATTGTTTTGCATAATAAGATCTTCACCTTGAGGAAAAAATATTTTTAGGATAATTTGGAAAGTCTAGAGAATATTGGACAATAGGTGTGACATTATAATATATCAGTTTATCATACTGTATGTCTTATTCTAAATACTACGAAATATAAGATATCAGAAAACTAAATTTTATAATTATAATTAGCAGTGCATAATTTTAAAATGTTAATAGTTTTATTCATGCATTGATATATGTTAGTGTAGTTATTTATTATATGTTATGTTACATCCCTTTCAAGTATACAGTGGTCGCAAAATTAATTTATTATTTTAAAATTGGGATCTCACAATGAGTATTCATTGTTAGCTCTAAAAACCAAAATGATCGAACAAAAATACATGAAAATATCTATAAAATGTTCTGTATGAGAGTCTCAAGTTTTAAAATTGCTAGTCAGAAAACTTTTCAGGGAAATTATAACATTTATTTGTCCAAAATGTTTAAATAAATATAAAAACATTAATAATTCAGTACCTCCACAACTCCACCTACATTATTTGAAAATCAAAAGCATTTATAGGAGTATATATGAAAATATGAAACTTACTAAAATACAGTGAAGAACAAGTAAAAAATAATTTTCAATCAGTAGCTTTATACTTGTATCAATTGGATTGGATCATGGGATTAAAACTTTCCGGCCCACCCTAGAGATGACGCTCGCAGCTACATTTTTTAATTCCACTAGGAAACGTCATCTTCCTTCAGCTTTTAATGAGTGTTTGAACGAATGACTTTTTGTTGTTATTATAACGTGTTAGACGTTACATTGAGGGAGCCTGCTGCTAAATTTACAATTGTAAAACGTGGATTGCGGGCTTTAAATATGATCATACTAACACTCAAGATGCTGATAGTTCAAGAAGACCAAAACCTACCGCAACTGAAGAAGTTGTTTAACAAGTCCACAAAGGCATGAATAACTGCCGACTGAAATTAATGGAAGTAGCCGAGATGGCTGGAATAGTGAAATATAGTGCTTATCATATTTTAACTGAAATTTTCGGGATGAGAACATTGCCAGCAAAATGGGTGCAGCGTTTGTGCACTCAACAAATAGAAACATATGATCATATTGGAAGCGTTCCTACAACGTCAAATAAATATAATTTTTGCGACAATTTGTTATTATGAAACCAACAACACTGAAAATGGTGAAGAACGTCGCTTCTCCAGGGAAGGCCATTGCCACTATTTTTTGGGATGCTAAGAGGAATTTTCTTGATGAATTATGTAGAAAAGGAGAGGGCGACTTTCATCTAATGCTTTTATTCTGACCAACAAAAAATCAAGGAAAAGTAGCCAGATCAGGCGGCGAAGAAAGTCTTTTTCCACCAGGACAACTTTCCCAACCACAAGGCTACCATGATAATAAGTAAAATTCTTGAATTGAAGTTTGAACTGGTACTGTCTACACTCTGTTCAACCTTCTTGGCCTTTTTGGACTTTAGCCTATTTCCAAACCTCAATAAATTTCTTGTTGGGAAGAAGTATAAGGCCAACTTCGACGAACGCTTATTTTGCAGACTTGGATGAAAGGGCGTACAAAGAAGGGAGTACCGATGTCGTAGAAAAATAAATTTTAATTTTAATTTTTATATTTTCTTGTTAGGCCAGAGATTTTTCATTCCATCCTTGTTTCTACAAATTTGGTTCTGTATAATATGGTATAATCTTGATTAAACTTTTTGCCTGTATACTGAAAGAATATAAATCCATCATATTTTTATCTTTCGATAAATAAACAGAGATGGAATGCAAAACAAAGATGGAAAAACCTGAGAGAAAGCATTTATCGGAGTAATTCTTAGAATTTTTTAATCTTTCTTTTCAATTATTGGACAAATAATATGAGATCTAACTCAATAAAAATCTTAAAGAAAGTTGATTATAGGGCCCAATTGAATCGAAATATTATCCAGGTTATAAATTTTTAATGAATTAAGCGTGAGTTAAATGGAATTTAATCTCAAAATATATATAATATTTATCATATGCACTTTCTTACGTTCACTGCATATTATGTTTATTAGATGTTTTAAATTAAGTTGTTAAATTATTTCAAATCACAAATCACAATATAAATTTCTAATATTAACATTCATGCAATAAATTGAAATAAAACTTAAATATAATATTTGCAAACTTTTGAAAATACATACCCCTACTTTTTTTAATTTCGTATCGTCCTGAAAAATATAAATTTGTATATTAAAAATTTTGTATTAGTGGCCTAAATTCATAATAATATTCAATGCAATTAAATTTAACGAAAAAAAAAAGATGGAGACGAATTTCCAAATCGCCCTGGAAAATATAATTTCTTGAGAACATTATTTGCATGTTAGTTAATTTTTCTACTAGTATTTTAAATGTATTAATGTCATGGATAATGACTATCAAATAAGTAAGTAATGAATTGATTACACACAAAATATGCACCAGAAAGATGTTTTTATTGTTAACTGTTTAAATCAATCTCAGAATCAGATACAATCCAGACACCTATTAATAAAAGTCTCGCGTTAAAGATGTAAGCATTTACAATTTTAATGTTACATTAGATTATGATGTGTTATAGTTTTAATATTGTAACTTACTAAATTTTTAAAATAACTGAACAAAATCTGTTAAATTACTAAATCTTCAACACTAATTTATATTCTTCTATAATATTCTTTTTTTAATGGAACAAAATTCTACAATTACTGCATTAACATAAATTAACACAACATTCATTAGGATTCATTTGTATTGTCTAATTTTTAACTTCAATAAAATAGGTTTAATGAAGTATTTTTCATAATTGATCTAAATCAAAGAATACAGATAATAAGAAGATAATTATTTTATTTATATCCTAATAATTTTCCTCTTAGATGTTAGAGACAATAGTATCGATGATTAATATAACCAAATTCTGAAACAAAATCCTCTCTGTGAAATTAATGAAAGATTTATATAATTTTAACTCTAGTTAAAAGAAAGCTGAATTTGAAATTAACGGAAGGGAGTCGTACAATGCAAAATTGCCTATACTCCTCTATTAAGGAATGTTTAAAGAATATGGCAACATGGCAAAAGAAATGTCTGGAAATTATGTCACTCAAATAACAAAGCGATAACATTTTTACCCAGTTACACCACTGGTATTACTACAGATTATAAAATGCCAAAACATCAATAAAAGAATTGCACTGATTTCAAAATTACGTAACTGCAAGGCGAGTACAGCAAATATTGTGTGTGGAATCAAGGCTAAACATTACATGTTAAAAAAATGGTCTCTCCGTAGAAATACTGTCCCAGGGGCTTGAAGCTTTGGTTTACTAAAGAGATTTTATGAAGATTTTTGTTGAAGCTTTGACGTAGGATATGCTTCTCTATTAAGGAAAGGCTTAAAAGAGGCCAAGTAATAATTTGATTTTTTGTTAGATTTGAAATAAGATAAATAGATGTAAACTTTAAAGCAAAGATGAATTATGCTGAAAGAAAAAAAGAAGGAATTTTAAAGTATAAGATACGTTGGCATCTCAAAGAGCCATATATTGTTATATTGTGTTAAAATTATATTTTCTACATACCAATTGGACTTTTACAGATGTTACATCGGAACATGGAGCTTTTGTATATTTTATATAAATAAAATTGTCGCATAATTTGGACGTTTCAAAAATTTTTTTTTCATTTAATTACGTTCATGAATAGATGGTTAACCCTTATAAAAAATAAGGGATGATATTCGTGGGGATGAAAATATCTTAGGTCAACATCATTTCAAATAACAAGTAATTTACATTTTAATTTCTAAAGATACCTCAATTAGGACTTGAGATTTAAGACAAAAAGTATTTGGGGGTGGCTCACCCTCTTTTACAAGTTATTTTTAGAAACCCGTCAACTTAAATTACTTATGGTATTCGTGAAAAATGTATTTTCAAATAATTATTTTAAAATTCATAATTTTGAGAATTAAATTGCGTGCGCGAATAGACGGTATATCCTTTAAAAAAAAAAGGGATGATATCCTCGGGTATGAAAAAACCATAGTTTAACATCTTTTCGAACAACAAGTAATTTTCATTTTGTTTAGTAAATATATCTCACTTAGAACCTGAGATATTTCAAAAACACTGTGTGTAGGGGTGAACTTTATGGACAGTTTTCACCCCGTGAAAATGAAAATACATGTCTCCTATTTTTGTACCATCTAAAAAGTTTCATTATAATCGGAGCCGGACACTTTAGGTACCTTCCTTGTTAGTCGTGTGCAGCTTTGTAGCTGATCATGCATGTGTTTTATTGGATTTAATTCTGGGTTGCAGAGTAGTCAATCTATTTTTTTAATGTGGACCACATCAAGGTAATTAGTCACTATGCTATATGCGTTTTGTCGAGCGCTACAGTGAATTGATATGTCTCTAGTCACTTCCACAAATTCAGCGCTTTCCTTCCAACTAATTTCTCTCCAAAGCATTATGCTGCTCCCACCAGATCTAACCCTCTGTATGAGACTGCTGGAGGAATACCGTTAGTTATTTCTCCGATAGACGTGGTGTCATCCATATGTTCTCCATAATTGAATTCTAGTATCATTCATAAATAGATTAATTTTTCACTTTTCCATATTTCACTCAACATATTTCCGGCAAATTGTAATTACCAAGTTGTGAGATTTCGTAAATCTAGTCGAACTTTGACAGATCGTCTCGGCTTTAAACCAGCATGTTTTAATGTTAATCAGAAAACCATAATCAAATACTGTACATCTTTACGTTCATAATGGGACTTCGTACAAAATTTTTAGTCATTTGATAACTTTTGAAAAAACTCAAATTTTCAGATTGACCTCTGCTGTGACATATTGTAGAATTTTTCTATACACATTGTTCTATAGAAATACAATTTGTGCTACTACGGTTTCATTACACTGGTGGTATAGTGTTGTTTTAAATATAATATAATTTTTGGTTCTCTATATTTAAGATTTTTATGCCTCTAAATGCTTGCCGCTTTACTACGTTAATTTAATTTTAAAACAAAATAAAGCCTAAATTTCCCAAGACACCACTGATTACGAACTTTCCTAAAGAAATTTGAAAGGTAATAAAAGTTTCAATTTTTTGTATAAATTCTTTAATAAATAATTTTATAAAATGGGTTTTAATTTATTTCTTACAACTATTTGGTCCAGGTGATAATATAACGACGTCAAGAAAACTTATTTTGTAATTCATAAAATTATGTTTGGTCTCTTGTAACTGTCTGTTAATACCGTATAATTTTTGAATAAGAAGTGCTGGATTTTTTTAGTGATTCAAAAAACAATTATTGCCAAATAGAGGTTTCTGTGCAAACAATAAATAGAAAACGAAAGGCGATTCTTGGTAATGCTTGCTAGCCGCTTTACCAAGTAAAATTGTTTGACTTTTTCTGTAGTGGTTTTCGTTTCTATAAAAAAATCAGCTTCCTTTATGACCACCTCAACAGAATGTTATCAATAATCAAAAGAAATTGAATTTGATAATATAATATGTCATATAAATGTATGTCTATATTCAAAAGGATATATTCTGGAAAACATTCCATTTTAAAGATGCTCAGTTTAGCTTAGTCTTCTGTCCAGTATACTCCGGAATATTCGTGCATCTAGCGATTAATACTACCATCTTAGGGTAAAATTTTTGAACTGTAATTTGCTTTAAACTGCTTTTAACTTAATTATTTTAACGTTCTAACAAACTAAAACTACATTTATTTATTGTCTAATCATATTGCAATGTTATTAAGCGGTTATCAAAAGGATCCGATTTAAGGTTTAAACTGCTCTAGGATAATATGCCTATGACGCCCCCGTGATGAATATTTATATCCAGTTAAAGCAATATCTTAAATTTATACTTTTAACGTAAGGATTTTGTCAATAACTATATATTTTTGTCAGATAAACCTGCTCATGTAGCCAGGGGTATAAGGGACGAAGCCAGAAGGGCTAGGCCTGTCCAAATGTCAACCTCACCTGCACGAGTGATAACTGGGGATCAGTTATCCGGTATACCCTGCTAGATAACAGACGAGGCTCTGGCGACCGAGTCACGGCGGTATAACCGTTTCAACTGAGAGATGAGGAAATGCAACTCTCACTTGCCCACTCGCCAACACGCTCGGCAAGCGAGGCGTTTTAAATGCCATAAACCTTTCATAATTATCCATGCAGGAAATGTCGAATTTAGAAAGAAGTCCCCAGGTGAGTAGTGTAAATGACACGGAATCTCACACTGATGCAAAATCAGTCTGCCTCAATTCGGATTCTGGGGGAGGCAAAAATTCGATTAAACTGAAAGAACGTAAGTGTGTTAAGACAAAAATCCAGATAGCCGCATATAACATTAGAACAATGAGTACGCTAGACCACCTCACTAAATTAGAAGAAGAGCTCCAATATATTAAATGGGATGTTCTGGGGCTATGCGAAACACGACTGTCAGAAGAGAAAACTACCGTTTTAAGATCAGGTCATATATTATATCAATACAACTCCGACAGCAACCGTGGTCAGGGAGGTGTGGCCTTCCTTATTAACAAAAAACTTGGTCATCTAGTAACTAAATTCGGCTACATCTCTGATCGAGTAATCTACGTAATACTCCGATTGAATAAAAGATACACTATGCAGGTAATCCATGGATACGCGCCAACAAGTAATTCGGACGAGGAAGAAATGGAAATTTTCCTTGAGGACTTATCAAGAGCAATAAAATCTGGGAAAAGCTATTATAAGGTCATTAGCGGAGACTTCAACGCTAAAATTGGTCAGAAACATGAAACTGACTCAAATAACATCGGAAACTTCGGCTTGGGTACAAGAAATCAACGTGGGGACATGCTAACAAATTATCTAAATAAAGAAAACCTATACTGCCTCAACACTTTCTTCAAAAAACCTAAGCAGAAGAAGTGGACTTGGAAAAGTCCCGACGGCAAGACGAAGAATGAGATTGACTTTATACTAGCTAATAACAGAAAAATATGCACAGACGTCGCAGTGTTGAATCGGTTCGACACGGGTAGTGATCACAGGCTGGTTAGAGCATCATTTAGTTTTAATCTTAGAGCTGAAAGAAACAAACTTATTCATAAAGATAAGTTTCCTACCAGTGAAGAACTTAATCGAAAACAAGAAGAGTACCAAAAAGAACTAAAAAAGAAACTTGAACCAGTCGAAGCTTTGGACAGAATGGAGATCAACGAACTCAATAAAAAAAATTACTAACGATATTCGTATTGCTACCAGGAAAATCTGTACCAAGAGTAGAAACAAACAAGACCATAAATTGCAATCAGATACAATAAAACTTATGGAACAACGAAGAAACACTTCCAGAGACGCAGCGGATTACCAAGAAATGAATAAAAGAATAAACAAAGAAGTGAGAAAAGATATTCGAACATATAACACCAAAATAATCGAAAATGCTATAGAAAAAAATGCAAATATGAAAGTTCTAAAATCAAAACTATCTCCAGGTAAACATAAAATCACCAACATGAAGGATCAGCAAGGTAACATAATTTCAGATAACAAAGACATCGCCGCACATATTGAACGGTTCTACACCTTGCTCTACACCTCTACTATACCTGATCCAAAAATTTCAAACACCTTTATTCGTAACGTTGGATCAGAAGATATTCCCGAGATAACAAAACAAGAAATACGGGCAGCTCTCAAGCAAATGAAAAATAACAAAAGTCCTGGGGAAGACAAAATTACTTGTGAAATGTTGAAAATGGGAGGAGATGTGTTGGAAGAATCAATACAAGTGCTTCTCAATAAATGTTTAAGCCAAGGAAGGATACCGGATATGTGGCAAAATGCAGAAGTCGTTTTACTATTCAAAAAAGGTGATAATACCAATATAGAGAACTACCGTCCTATAAGCCTTTTGTCGCACCTATATAAACTTCTGACTAAAATTCTCACCAACCGACTAACAAACAAGTTCGATGCCTATCAACCAGTGGAACAAGCAGGTTTTCGAAAAGGGTTTGGCACCCTGGACCACTTGCAAACAGTAAGAACATTAATAGAAAAAACAACCGAATACAATTTGCCCCTCCACTTGGCATTCGTAGACTATCACAAGGCATTTGATTCTATTGAAACATGGGCTTTCTTGAATGCAATGGACGACGCTAGAATCGACTCCCGATACTCGAATCTCTTAAAATACATTTATGAAAATGCCACATTTCACGTAAAGATCAACGACGACTTAGTCACCGATAGAATCAAGATCAATAGAGGAGTGCGTCAGGGAGACACTATATCTCCAAAATTATTTACTCTATCCCTAGAGAACATTTTTAAAACACTACCGTGGGAGACTAAAGGCATCAGCATTGACGGGATATATTTAAACCATCTACGTTTTGCTGATGATATTGTCCTAATTAGCAGTGACATTCGTGAATTGACAGAGATGTTAGAACAACTAAACAGAACATCAAAAAAATTTGGTTTAAAAATGAACCTCTCCAAAACCAAAGTAATTACTAACACTGAAGGAAACATCAATATGGATGGCACAATCATGGAAAATGTGGAAGAATACACATATTTGGGGCACATCATCAAAATAGGAAAGGATAATCAAACAGCTGAGATCAGACGCAGAACAAAACTAACTTGGGCAGCTTTTGGTAGGTTGGACTACATACTCCGAAACAGTGCCATACCAATGAACCTTAAAAGAAAAGTCTTCGATACTTGTGTATTGCCGGTGGCAACCTATGGCCTCGAAACCATGTCGGTGACAAGGAGAATTGCGGAACAGCTTAGAGTGATGCAGAGAGCAATGGAACGAGCTATGCTTGGAATCAGCTTAAGGGATAAAATCAAAAACGAGGAAATTCGTAGAAGAACCAAAGTCACAGATATAATAAGGCGTGTCGCAGAACTTAAATGGCAGTGGGTGGGACATGTAGCTAGGCAGACTCAGGACAGATGGACGGCAAGACTAACGCATTGGCGACCAAGACAAACAAAGCGTAGTGTCGGCAGGCCGCAGAAAAGATGGCTAGATGACATCAAAAAGCAAGCAGGAGCAAGATGGTTTCAAATAGCACAGGACAGAACAGTATGGAAACAGATGAAAGAGGCCTACGTTCAGGAGTGGACAGGAAGTGGCTGAGGAAGAAGAAGAAGATGTAGCCAGTCATAAAGTAACACATATTTTTAAAATTATAATTTTTTTATATAGTAACATATACAACATCCACGATAGACCGAGAATCGAATTTGGTACCTCGGCGGTGCTAGACCAATCGCCTGCTACTACTCCAAAATAATCTTAAATAAACTTATTGTTAACACTTTTTCTATTCGCAATTCTTATTTGTTGGTACGTAATGCGTTGAAATTAAAAAGAGTAAAAAACCAAGAAACAAACGTATTCTCATATAGTCGACATTACACATTTTTTAAAAACATGAATAAAAAATATATTTGCTTATCTATTGAAAAATTTTATATATTTGTTGAAATATATTATTTCCATGAATATTATCAACGAATAAAAGGTGACAATTAGAAAAATAAAATAAATAGAAAATTCCCATACATTTTAATTTGGCAGATATACAGAATATGATAAAAAAAAAACAAAAAAAGAGCAACACTCAATATTTAAGTATTCTTTTTTACATATTTTGTCTGAATTGATTGAACTATCAAAGTTTTCCTGATTTGTTAAAACCAGTGTTACACCCCGGCACAGGTACGATTAGTACATACATCAAAACGTCCCTCGTCCTTGTCCACACGAGCCTCTCCTAACTTTTGTTACAGGGAAAAATTAATGTTCTTAACTAACTTCTCTACCCATACTCATTAATCCCTTCCTATACACTAGAAACAATAATGATTGGAATAAAAGTAAATGGAAGGCCTGTTAACAGTATTAGATACGCGGACGATACTATATTGTTAACGAAAATAACTACCATAGAGAAAAAATAAGGTCGCGAATTGGACAAGTTGGAGTAATATTTAATAATATTAGACGAGTACTATGCAACAACGACTTCACTTTACAACTCAAAATGGGAAAGATGTGTTTTCGATTTTGCTTTATGGAATTGGGTTCTGAACTTTACAGAAGAAAATTAGTGGAAAACTGAAAACATTTGAGAAGGACATTAAGAATAAGTTCGGTAGATACAGTAACAAATATTGAGGTGCTGAGGATATGAAAATATGTTAAGAGAGAAGAGGTATTTGTTGCTACCAATATACACAATAAGACTCAAGGCAAGAGGAGTATCGGAAGATGATGCATATTCTGATTGAATAATGTGAGAAGTGCTATAAATGTAACTCCACTGGCTTATTCAGGTTAGTTGACGTTAGATCAGGTTAGTTTAGGTTCAAAATAATTGAGAAATTAGTATAAATGTAGTTCCATTGATTTGTTTAGAGCTGGAATGTCAGAAATAGAAATAACCATGATGATTGTCAACCCTCTAAGAGGAGATGGTACTTAAAGAAGAATATACCCTATATCTACAACCTTGAGCAGCTGGATAGGAAATATGATTACAAATCATATAGCTTTAATAAGGTCTGGCAGATTCTGGTTAGCAAATATTTTGTGAAACATTAGAACTTGCAGTCATCCCGAACAACAAGTTAGAATCAACTTTGGAATAATGTAAAACACCGATCGACTAGAAGAACTTGAAAAAGAACTTAGTGATATTAAATGTGAAGCAAAAATGTCATTCCAGGATATGGACGTCTATTAACCATAATAATAAAGAAACAAATGTACTTTCATGAGATGTCATTCTCTGAGCGACATACTATTATACATATGGTACCAAAAATGTACCCAGTCTTATGCCGTCTGACATATAAATAATAATACTCCAGTTTTCACTACCGTGTAGGTTCCAAATATGCTCAAAAAAGCGCCTTGGTTAAAACAGGATATAACATGAGGAAATTACATTGGCAAAACAATCGAAAAACTCTCGGTATGTTATCAGGCTTGAGGCAAGGTAAACAAAGTAACAGAAGTAAAATGCTTATAAACTATCTTCATAACTGAAGTTTCTAATACACTTTCCTAAAGGCCACAGCGAAAGTGGACATGAATATTAGTCCAGATTCGCTAACTAAAAATAATATAGAATATATATCATGAAGGATTATTAGAGTTATGAAGTGACCAAAGACTAATTAGAGTTCTTGTCGACATTATTAGCAAAACAGACAGATGGAAATTATTTATTCAGAAACGTTTATTTTCTGTGAATCAATTAAGCAGCAATATGAGCATCAAAATGAATCATTTCCAATCCAATTAACCAGTAGAATTTGTGCAAGTGAAAAACCATCGACCTCCTCGAAAACATGAGTTGACATATGAAATATTAAAGTTACACAACAAGAACTTTATTTAGCATGTATATAAAAGAAAATAGAATTCCAAAAGCATGCTGAGAGATTATTCTACACAAGAAAGGTGATCAACTATTAACAGGTAACTATCGACCAATAAGTCTCTCACCACACCCATATAAACTATTGACTGAAATCTTAACCGACCATGAATAAATTCCAGAGTAACCCGGCTGTTGAAGAGGTTACATGACAATTAAATAACACCTTCGAAGATAAAGAAGTGTAACGAATATAATGTCCACGGGTTCCCGTAATTGCATAGATATTTGATGCTATAAATAATGCAAAAATGGGTTCCATATAAGGAGATCTTCTAAAATTCATTTCACACAATACTAGTTAAGAGTAAAGAGGATATACAAATGTTAAAAATTCAAGTAAACAGAGACGCCAGACGTGAAGACAACAATTTCCTCCAAATTATTGGATTCTGGTAGAAAAAGCTCTAGTTGCCACCAAAATTAACTATATATATATATATATATATATATATATATATATATATTTATATATACAGTGCTTTCGTAAAGGAGAGGATAAATTCAATATAAAATACATGGGTACTAGTTTGGAAAAACGCTGAGACGTCATCGAAATTTTTTTTTCAGTTGTAAACACCTTTTTTTGTGTCAGAATCAGAAAGGCTACATTTTTTACATACAACAAGATAAATATCGATATTGGTTACATAAGGAAATTGTCAAGAAAAATGACTCTAAAGCTTTAAAATATAAAAAGAAAATTGATACCATCTAAATTAAATGGTCACACTGCTCCTTTATTAATGTGAGATACTTGAAGTTTCTTTAAAGTGAGCTCATTCCTACACTAATAACTTTGTATCCAGATTCACAAGAACACGACATGTTCCAGCGGGACTTTGTTCTCCAAGAAGATGGAGCGCCATCCTACTCCGTTTCCCCTGTCCGTGCCTATTTAGTTGTAGTTTTGCCGAATCATTGGATAGGCAGAAGATAGATAATTGACTGGCCAGCCAGATTACCAGATTCGACATCCTTCAATACTTTTTGTGGCATACTTAAAAACTAGGATATACTTGATCTAGCGCGATAATTTAGAAATCCTAAAAGTTCGAATACGCCAAGAAGTACGAAACCTAACCGCCCAGATATCACTAATAATGTTCAAAAAGAATCCTTTCGTCGATTTGGCCATTGTCAGGTTATTAACGGGGTCCAGTTTCAACATTTAATTTTTATATTTAAAAGTTTTAGAGTAATTTTTCTTGACAATTCTCTTGTTTAGGCCATTTAAATAATTTGCCCTACATTCACTGCTTGGTAATTTTTTACTATTTTTTCCAATTTATATTGATTATATCATGGATTTTTTTATTTTGTAAGACAACTTGAAGATTCTTTAGTACATATAGTTCATTTTTACCCGACTTCTAAAAGAAGGAGTTTCTCAATTAAACCTGTGTGTATTTTTTTATGCATACATCGATTACTCCGGAACGGCAGTACCGATTTGATTGAATCTATTTACGTTATGTTCAGAAACTTGCTGCGGTAGTTCCGTATCATTTTAAATAGTGCAGTAAAATCTAAGATGGCACTGATAATATGTAGGACAAAAAAAATTAATTTTGTTCGATTTTTTCCAAAATTAGTATGGAGAAGTTTTCGGGGTCGCACATAACGAATTTTAAATTTAATATGGCGGATCCAATATGGCGAAAAAAAAATTGATTTTCTTGAACTTTCTCCCAAATTGATATTGGGCAGTTTTTGGGATCGCACATAGCGAATATAAAATTATTTTTAAAAAATTCGTTATAACGGATCCAAAATGCCGTCCTAAAAATCGTACACCTTTGGATTTTCTCCAAAATTGATATATTAGCGTTTTTGATTGTATGAATTATGAATAGAAAATTATTTTTAAAAGATTCAAATCCAATATGGCGAACTGATAATTTTAAATTTTTGATTTTATTTAAAGTTATTTTAGGAAAATTTAATGTGTCAGATTCAATATGATGGTTTAGAAATGTTACATTTTCGGATTTTGTCCAAAATTGGTACTAGGAGGTTTTCGTAGGTGTCGATTCAGATTAGACTAAGAGGTTAAAAATTATTTTTTTGGAATTCAATTTGACGGATCCAATATGGTGGCTTCAACATTTTACGTAATCATATTTTCTCAAATTTGGTATTAGCGGGGTTTCAGAGTCGTAGGTTACAAATCTGAAGTTAATTTTTTTAGATTAATATGACAGATACAATATGAGGGACTAAAAATTTTACATTTTGTCGAATTTTTCAAAAATAAATATTGCAGGTTTTATGGGGCATATATAAACTCAATATGTAGGATAAAATAAGTCGGACTAAAAAATTTACATCTCAAATTCTTTAATATCGATATTGGGAGGTTTTGGGGGCCTCCATATTACTAATCTAAACTTAATTTAAAATTCAAGATAGAGGAATTATTATTGCAGATTAAATATTTAATTGATATAACATCATTGAAAATTGGTATTTGGAGATTTCTCAGAATCAAAGAATTTTCAGTTGTTTATTTGACGTTGTGTATAATTTGGATATAGTGGATAATTTTTTCTGACCTTGAAATCATTGCGAGGTACATTAATCTCGCTTAGTACTTAGTACAGGTAATTTATGGATATCATAACAAATTCAAAACTAAAAATCGAGAAATAAAATTTTTATAAAATCAAATTTTAAAAAAAAAATTGAACCGACTTATAAAAGTGCGCTAAAAAGTGAAAAATAACTATAAGTTTTTATATGAAATTGAAATTTTTGAAGTCGGCTCTAAACTAATTACTGACAAAATGTGATTCGCATAAACAGATTAAAAATACTTTATTTGTAATTGCTTCCTTACCATAAGCCCACTTTAGAAATCAGTTAAATTTTTTTATAAAAATTTTATTTTTCGATTTTTAGTTTTGAATTCATTATGATATCCATAAATTATTTGAACTAAGTACTAATCGAGATTAGTGTACCTCGCAATGATTCCAAGGTGGCATAAAAGTACCTATTTTTATCTAAAGTTGTAAATCACCCTGAAATGAACCACTAAATATTCTTTGATTCTTAGAGTTTTTCAAATACCAGTGAAATTGTGTCAAACACATATTTAGTCTGTCATAGTAAATCCGCTATCTCAAATTTCACATTAATTTCAGATTGGTAATATAGGCCCCAAAACCTTCCAATATCGATATTTAAAGAACTTGAGACGTAGATTTTTTAGTCCGATATATATGTTATACTGCATATTGAGTTTGGATACGCCCCAAGAACCTCGCAATATCAATTTTAGATAAAATCGGAAAATGTAAAATTTTCAGTCCCTCATATTGTATCATATCTACCTAATAGTTGTAAAAAAATTAACTTCATATTCGTAATACATGACCTCGAAGATACCCTAATACCAAATCTGAAAAAATGCTAGTAAGGTACAATTTTCAATCCACAATATTGGATCCGCCATAATGAATTTCAAAAAAATAATTTTAACGTCTTAATCTAATGTAAATCTAAACCCTTCAACCCTAGTACCAATTTTGAATGAAATCCGGAAATCTAAAATTTCTAGACCGTCGTATTGCATCTGACATATTAGATTTTCTTAAAATAATTTCATATTCGCTATTTACATCCTCAAAAACGATTCTGTCCCACCTTTGAATAAATCCGAAAAATGTAAGATTTTTAGTCCGCTAATTGGATTCGCCATATTGAGTCCTGAAAAATACTTTTAAATTCATAATTTACACACTCAAAAACCTCCTATATTAGTTTTGGAGAAGATCAAAAAACGTAAAATTTTTAGGACATATTAAATTCACCAGATTGTTTCTCAAAAAATATTTTAAATTTGTAATTAACACTAACAAAAATCCTGCTTCTAGACAAAATCGAGAGATGTAGAATCTTTAATCCACCATCTTGAATCCGCCATATTTATTTTTTTTTAAATAATTTCAGATTCGTAATCTGCGATCCCAAAATCTTCCCCATATCAACTTCGAAAAAAACCAAATAAAATTAATTTTTTCGTCCTCAATATTAGATCCGCCGTATTGAATTTTTTTAAAATAATTTTAGATTCGTTATGTGCGACCCCGAAAACTCCCCTGTACTAATTTTAGAGAAAATCGGACAAAATTGAATTTTTCGTCTGCCATAATGAATTTTTTAAAAATAATTTCAGATTCGTTGCGTACAACCCCGAAAATTCCCCCATACCAATTTAGGAGAAAATCGGACAAAATATATATTTTTTGGCCGCCATATTATCAGCACCATCTTGGACCTTTGAAATTTCGTTCAAATCGGTGCCACCATTCCGGAGTAATCGGCGTACATACATAAAAAATACATAGTCGCCGAATTGAGAACCTCCTTCTTTTAGAAGTCGATAAAAAATTGGATCCACTTCTAAAAAAGCGCTAAACATCGAAAAACATAAATTTTCATAAGAAACTAAAATTTTTGAAGTCAGCGCAAAATTATTTCTTAATGAAACAACCACTAACACGAGATATATACAAACTATAGTAAGAACGCAAATAACATTTTGTCAAGTATTAGTTGGGCGCAGACTTTAAAAATTTTAGTTTCATATAAAAATTTATATTTTTGGCTTTTTAGCGCTTTTTGAGAAGTGGATCCAAATTTTTTATAAAAATTTTATAGTTTATAGAGAGCATAAGTATCATACAAACAAAGAATTTGGATTTGAACGTAAAAAAATTCAAAAAAATCTAAATGCCTTTGATGACTTGGTATAATTTTTCTAGAATTGTTAAGTTACAAACTTGAACTAAATACATAAAGACCAAAAAAAAGTCTTAAATAAAACTTTTTAAATTTATGTCTAAGGGTTTGAGAAAAAGCCGATTTTTATCCCTGTCCTTTTTAATTCTAATAAATTTTAATCAAATTTCAAATTTTGATGCATTTTAAAAATATCATTTAAGTCTTCAAAATAGGTTACATCGAGCATTTTTTATGTTTACCTTTTTAAAAATTATTTATGTGAAATGAATTAAGGTGTCAATTGAAAATATTTTTTATAGAAGTGTAAACACAAACGCAACTTAAAAAGTTAAATATTTATATAAAATACCTTAACAAAATGCGGAATTTTTTTTAAAAAACAAGATAACAAGAAATGTGGCCTACTTTCGCTAGAAAGAACACTCGAAGTGGTGGTTAAAGAGCAAAAAATATAAAATAAATAAAATTGGTATATCGAATCAGGAAATATAGGGGACGGCTACATGTTTTAATGAGTTTCAAATGCTCCTTTCAAGTATATTTTGTAGGGATAAACGACAAAATCATATTAAACAATTTATGTAGTTACAAAGAAATGTAGCTTGTTGTTGGCTGGGGCATTTATTTTATTCTTTTCATAGATTTTCTTTCATACTAAATTTTAAAGGAAAAAAACCCATTATAAAAATATTTATAGTTTACAAAATGTAAATACATAATATATAATAGAGAGGAAAACTTGCCTTCTGTAAGACTGAACTTTCTGTTACAATATTTTAAGGTACACTAATGTCTTTTATTTTATAAAGTATAGATTTTATTAGTATGTTTTCAAATTTTTTATACAAAGCGGAAAAAGCTATAAAAAATGTACCCAAGTGTACAATTTTACAACAAAATATGGACGAATATTTTCAATATACATCGGTATTCTTATTGTACCCTCGCAGAATGTGTATGAAGCAAACAGTTTGCTTCCTGCATATTTCTGACCATGAATACCTATTACTCCATTTTCCATGCGAACAAACTGGTTATCATGTGTGTCATTAACAACACTATACGTTAATAATATTTCATCAAACACTAACATGCACAGAAATGCCTTTAATTGATAATGTATTGTTTTTCTAAATTTTCTATTAGAGATAAATGCCAGTATCAACTAATATATCTGACCAATGTTCTTCTGGATGGTAAGTAGAACAATTCTGCCTTAAAACGGTAACCATTTCCAGAATGTTTACACAAAGCTAAAGCCAAAAAATTTTCTTCTACTGTAAAGTAGCGACCTCTTGCTGTAAGAGCTTTGTGACTCAATGTTCTTAAATCAAATTACGATCCTGTTCTTAACTCTTCCCAAATTTAAAATGTCTCTTAAATGATAATGTATATCGAAAACAAACAGAAACAGAATGCTTTCATCATTTTTCTATGCAAGGGTTTTGTCTTAGGAGTTCATTGGCTTGACGTATAACTTCCACAGATTTCAGTAGCGAATGATATTCTATAAAAAAAGTTAAATAATAATTTTATTTATAACTCAATAAAAATGTTTTTATCATAAACTTTAAATCACCTGCTTTTTTTTTGATTTACAGTAATTTTTCTGTATTTTCTGAATTTCCCATACTAGACCAAAGATGATGTAATGTTAAAACATGTTTAGTTATCAAAAGTTTCTCATATGTATTCAAACACTGAAAACTATATTTATAAAATAGATTCAAAATGGGAATCACTCTTTTAACAAGAAGTAACTTGTAAAACAAATTTCAACTCGAAAAAACTGATCCAACTTCAGAATCGCATCATATTGTAAGGTAGAAGTTATGTCCTCACTTTTGTTCTGCCTATCAAAAGGTAGTTGATGTGTTTGAAACAAAGATAAACAATTATTAGTTTTATAACGATAGTTACATCAAATTTTAGTACATAAAGCTTAAAAGCATAGTTACCTATTATAAAATTGTTCGCTTATGGACAAAGCTCGAAACAATTGAGAACAAATATTTACAACTTACCGTTTTTTGCTGGTAAGTTCCGTCAAGGTAAATTAGCGTTATACATGATTATTTACCAATTCATTTCACCATGATTCTTAAAAATAGCGCGTATAAGTTATACACAGAAAAGGTCAATAACTTAATCATCAAAGACTAGTCTAAATACAAAAACAACGAAATAAATTTCACAAATCATCACCATCAATCGCCATATTTACAGAAAATTACAGAACCCCTCAAGTGGCAAGTTAGCACACTAGCGTCATCTACTGAAATTTTTGCAAACTAAAAACGCCGTCTCACTACTTCCATGAGTATCCAAATCCTGGTATAACCCTTGAATGACTTTTTAATATATTATTTAAATATTTTAAGCAGTGTTTCCAAAGCAACATGAATTTAAAAGTCTTTTTTAAGGTAAAGCTTCATAATGTTACAGATGCTAATTTATTTTTGCAAAGGAACGAAAATCCCTTAAGCGGAAAATTACATTTAGTATTAATAAAAGGACTAAATGAAATTTTAAATAGCCAACCTACAAGATAATTCTAATACCGGTGTTCAAATTAGATATAACTTCGTTTTTATTTGTCGTCAAAAAATTGTTTAGCCTGTGGTATGTAAAACAATTGAATTTTGTATTCCTGCAAAAATGTCGTTTGTTTTATTTATTATCCAAAATGGTAAAATCTGAACCATCATTTCGAAAATAAATGACAAATATTTTTTGAACTTTGATATTTAAGGGATTTTTAAGAGCTTTGTACCTAAAAAAATTGGGCCCTCATTTCTCAGAGACCGAATGACGTAGAAAGTTTCAATTTGTAATGCTAACTAACTCACATATATCCTGATAGAACTTAACACGTTAATCGCCACCATAGAATCTAAAAATCTGGTTTGAAATACCTTACTTTTTTATTATCAAATTCGCTACCTATTGGTATTAGTTTAATATATAGATCTGACATTTTTCGAGATTTCTACTTTTTTTTTGAGGTACACGTTTTAAGTCACGCGGCCCGTTAGACCTAATATGCAGTTTAAGTTCACGCGACACATTAGTTGTGTCGAATTTAACACGTCTAGACTTGCTTACTAAATCTTTTGAAGTCATGTCTTTCATATATAATGCAACGCACAGTATGTACTGTACAGTTGTAGGCGTTAGTGCTCGTCTTTTTTTGTAATGTCGCACTACAAAGCGGAGCAAAAACCGTCCAAAAACTGTGGAATGAAATATTATCTGATGAAAAAGCTAACAGTAGTGAATTTGACGACGTGTACCTATCTGATAGCTACACCCCAAGTGATAGCAAGTAGTAGTGATAATTGTTCTAAGAGTGATTTCGCCAAGCCAGAAAAAAAACGTTTGTAAATTGATTCAAAGAGAAAACTGTCTGTTTAAGATGATGACGCTTCAACTAGAAGGGAGAATATTGTGGTAACTAATAGTCAAGCTGAAAACGTTATTGATCGAGTGATAAAAGTTTCCCAGTATACTGTGGAAAGTAGCAAAAGCGAAGGTGAATATATGATCGAACACGAAGATAATATCATTAACCTATTCAACTTGACATGGTGCCCCGTTGTGGTCAAAAATTATGATATTAACGCTCAAATTTTAACCGGAATGTCCTTTATATTCAAATCAGATTTCCAAAATATTATCCCGGAATAGATATGAATTGATCTTCGCTATGTGGCATTTTAGCAATAACGAAGATATTTCGCTTGAAAATGACAGACTTTGAAAGCAAAATTATGTATTGTTGAGACCATGGTCTCATTTCTTGGTCGCCTCTGGTTCAAGCAATAGATATAGAATAATCGACACAAATTTAGCATAAAAGTATTTAACTTGTGTTTTGAAAGTGGCTATACGTATAATTTAATAGTTTATTGTAGCACTGATTGTGCCCAAGGAGTGTAGTATATTCTCAACTGGAAGAACTTTTACACTATGGTCGGCATTATACACCGTTAATTACTACACAAGTGTTTCTTTGACTACTGAATTATTGACCAAAAAACTGATCTAATTAGTGTACTGCATAGTAATCGCAAAGATAATCCTAAAGAGGTAATGCAAAAAAATTTAAACCCCAGGACGTATTTATACAAGAAAGAGATACAGGAATGGTGGTTCTAAAATGCCGTGACGAAAGAGATGTTCTTATGTTAAGTACTATCCACGCAGACAATACAAAGAAAATACGGAAAACAGGTGGGGAAACTGAAAAACCTGAAGCTATTCTTGCTTATAATGAAGCAAAATCTTTCATCGATATCTCAGAACAAATCGTCATATTCGCATTGCTTACGTAAAGGAACCAAATGGTATAGGAAAATCGCGGATCCAATATAACGGACGAAATAATCAATTTTATCCGATTTTTTCCAAAATTGGTACTGGAGAGTTTTCGGGGTCGCATATGACGAATCTAAAATTATTTTTTAAAAATTCAATAGGGCGGATCCAATATGGCGGAAGAAAACATAAATTTTGTTAAATTTTCTCCCAAATTGGTACTGGAGAGTTTTCGGGGTCGCATATGACGAATCTAAAATTATTTAAAAAAAATTCAATATGGCGGATCCAACATGGAGGAAGAAAACATCAATTTTGTTAAATTTTCTCCAAAATTGATACGGGGGAGTTTTCGGGGTCGCACATGACAAATATAAAATTATTTTTAAAAAATTCAATATGGCGAATCCAATATAGTCGTACATAACGAATCTGAAATTATTTTTAAAAAATTTAATATGGCGTATCCAACACGGGGGAATTTCTGGAATCGCACATTATGATCTGACATTATTTAAAAAAAAATTAAATATGGCGGATCTAAGATGGCAGATTAAAAGTTCTACATCTCTCGATTTTGTCTAAAATCAGTATTGGGAGATTTTTGTTATCGTTAATTACGAATTTAAAATATTTTTTGAAGAACTCAATCTGACGGATTCAACAGGGCATTCTAAAAATTTTACATTTTTCGATTTTCTCCGAAACTGATATAGGGGATTTTTGAGGGTGTAGGTAACGAATTTAATAGTATTTTTTTGAGGATTCAATATGGCGGACTAAAATTTTCATATTTTTCGATTTTGTTCAAATATGGGACTGAATCGTTTTTAAGGATGTAAATAGCGCAAATAAAATTATTTTAAGAAAATCTAATATATCAGAGGCAATATGACGGTCTAGAAATTTTGAATTTCTGGATTTCATCTAAAATTGGTACTAGGGGGCTTTGAAGGTTTTAGATTTAAATTACACTAAGACGTCAAAATTATTTTTTTGAAATTCAATATGACGGATTCGATATAGTGAGTTGAAAATTTTACCTTATTTGCATTTTATCAGATTTGGTATTACAGTGTTTTCGGGGTCGTGTATTACGAATATAAAGTTAATTTTTTACAATATAGTTCTTGGAGCGTATAAAACAAGCTCAATATGCACTATAAAATATATCGAGCTAAAAAATGTACGTCTCAAGTTCTTTAAATATTAATATTGGAAGGTTTTGGGGTCTATATTACCAATCTAAAATTAATTTAAGATAGTGGATTTACTATGACAGACTAAATACTTGTTTGATACAATTTCACTCTAAGAATTAAAGAAAGTCTAGGAGGTGATTATAACTTTGGATAAAATGGGTACTTTTTTACCACCTTTTAGTCATTGCGAGGTACACTAATCTCGATTAGTACTTAGTTGAAATAATCTATGGACATCATAATGAACTCAAAACTAAAAATCGAAAAATACCATTTTTATAAAAAAAATTTAACTGACTTCTAAAAGTGCGCTAAAAAGTGGAAAATAACTATAAATTTCTATATGAAATTGAAATTTTTGAAGTCGGCTCCAAGTTATTTTTAAATGAAACAAATAACTACTAACATATACAAATTACGGTAAGAAAGCAATTACAAACAAAGTATTGTTAATTTGTTTATGCGAATCCCATTTTGTCAGGTATTAGTTTAGTGCCGACTTCGAAAATTTCAATTTCATATAGAAATTTATAGTTATTTTTCACTTTTTAGCGCACTTTTAAAAGTCGGTTCATTTTTTTTTATAAAAATTTTATAAGTTACTGTAGTTTAAAGAGTCCGTGTACTATTAATGTGCGTCAATTAAAAAATATTAGAGCTCATTGAAGTGAACGGCAATATCGAGAAAAATTACATAATTATAATATCATTTTTCAAATTAAATATTGCCATTTTTGCTTTTAGCCTTTGACAAAAAATGTTTATTCATATATATTAAAAATAATTTGTTTGAACAAGAATGGAAAAGGCTCTTTGGAATGAAATTTAATTAGTTGGCTAATCCAGTAAAAATGTTGCTATTCTAACGGTATATATCGGAGTAAAACCAATTATTGACAAGAAATAAAATGGCGAAAACACGAGTGAACGGCAATATTTTGCAACAAAAAAGTAAAGTAGTTGCTTCTCTTGGATTAGTTACCGATTGGTATTGACACCCTTTTTAAATTATTTTAAAGCTCAATATTTGTAAATATTTGGTTATCTTATAATTCTTGAAACAATTTTGGTGAAATAAACAATGAATATATTTTTGTTCAACATGTTTCAAATTAATTTTCAATAACGTATGTGATTTTGAATGATAAATGTTATGGGTAAAAAAAAATTCAAAATTTCTATGGATTGTAACTTATTTAAAGTATTAATTATCTTATAGAATTTTTGAAAATAATACCTTTTCTAAATTTATTTGTTCTGTAAAAAATTACGTTTTTAAACAATACAGTATAACGCTTTTAAAAGTTAAACATATTTTACCTCTATTTCTAACAGTCTTCTGAAAAACTTCCATTAAACAAACAATGTTCATGTTTACTTATTCATTGTGACTTTTTAGATAATATAAACCAATTTTGATTTTCTGAGTAAACTGTAAACTCAACAGATGCTTTACCGTTTTATGCAATTCGTTTTTGTAAACTTTCCACAAATCAAAAATCAGTATTATTGTTACACTCCGATATTCGATTAAATCAATGAAATATGTGACAAATTTAATGGTAATTGAAGTAAATAGGCTATATTATAAAAGTAGCTTAACTTATACACTATATCCCAAAAAAGCATGGAGCAAAATTTTTACATTTTTGAACGTAACAACCTACATAAATCTATCGAAGTTGTAGTGTCATTAAATACTTACCTTTAATCTTATTTATGCTTTAGAAAGCTACGTTGTAAATTATTAAATTCAAAAGTATTTTTAGATTGACATCAGTATTTTACTTAAGTTTAATAACCAAAAAAAGTTCGTAGCTGAGATCATCTGATCTCCCAATAATATAATGTTTATCTTTTTGTACAAGATACCTCAAACTGTTTTTAAATTTTGATATTTTAAATTATGTCTTACTTTATGTTTTACTTTTTAATCGAGCACCCTGTATTAAATAGTTATTAAATATTAAATTGTCACATAATCTAATATAAAACAACATTTAATATAATATAGATTAAAGCAAATCATGGATATAAGATACTTTTTGATATTTAAATGGAGTAAGTATTGATAATTGTTATATGATTAGGAATAAAAGTATTTTTATTCTTATTAATATTATTAATATTCTATTATTAGAAAACATACAAATAATAATTTTTCATATTGGCAATGAACTTGTCAAGTGTATACCTTATTTTAAAAAAAAAGAACATAATTGATTTTTATCATAGTATAAGTCGGAATCTTTAATTGCAATTTTTAGGAAAACTTTTGAAGAGAAAAGCAAATATGTTGGTATTAATTAGAAGATAAATACGTATATCAGTACATGCCCCTAGAAATAGGGTTTTAAAAAATAGCGAGAACACAACCGAAAACATCAATATTTAAATAACAATTGTGGACACCCTGTACAAGAAAAGCTAAATAGTATGAAATAAAATGATCTCAGCTAGGTTTTGGTCTTCTCACAAATTTTTATTCGAAAGTAAGGAAACATGATATGGGAATTAAAATTTAAGTGAAATACTGATTTGCGATAAATAATATTTAAAATTTTGCTTTTTTTGGGACACCCTGTAAACATTTCGTCTAGCAAATTTTTCAACGATTTATTGATATATCGTATAATATAACAGTACAGAGACAGTGAAGCAAAAAAAAGCATTTCGGATCACTTGATCATATCTACGCATGCATATATAGTTTACGGTTTATTTAGCTAGATAATCATTTACTTTCGTGCACTATATATATATATATATATATATATATATATATATATATATATATATATATATATATATACATATATATATATATATATATATATATATATATATATATATATATATATATATATATAGTGCAGACTCTTTTATGATAAAGTGAAAATGGTTGTTAATATTATAATGTCTTTAATTTGTCACAACAATTTACAAAAAATTATCCTCTTGACAATAAGAAGGCCTTGAGGATGTTCAGCTTGCTTTCTGACCTCTAGCAAGAATATGCCATTTC
This sequence comes from Diaprepes abbreviatus, assembly GCA_034092305.1. Taxonomy (NCBI): domain Eukaryota; kingdom Metazoa; phylum Arthropoda; class Insecta; order Coleoptera; family Curculionidae; genus Diaprepes; species Diaprepes abbreviatus. The sequence goes on from JASJET010000022.1 coordinate 7,903,230, forward strand.
TGTCGTTATTTTTTACATTAAATTTTTATTCTCATTTAAAAAATGCATCATTTTTTCGGAAAAAATCTAATCTTGACCAGGTCATTTGTGGATATTTTCAACGTCGTCTAACTTGAAAAACGAATTTTTATCTTTTATTTCCTTCCCTCCATTAGTATTTGTCTTCTACTTTAAAATTTGTTTTAAATAATCTCTTTATGATTTATTTCCCGAAATATTAAGGGTTAGAAGATATAAGCCTAAAAACTTAATGAAAAAAATTTATCAGCAGGATTAACAAATTTCTTATGACATCTTCAAAACCAATCCAATAACTGTAATCCTAAAATTAAAATCTATTGCTGGCCCCATTTCGAAACTTATTTTTCACGACTAAGCCCACAAATGTTTCACTAGCCGAAGTTTTATGGTAACAGCATAAAAACCCGGAGTTTGTTTTCTAAAATTCAAAAAGACTAATTTATATTATGATGAATTGGGTCCGAATAAAGGTTTTTAAGAGATATCGAAATGGCGGACTGAGCATATAGCATCAGTTTTAAAAAGCAGAGCATACAGGATTGAAATTGGCTAATCATCGTTTAAAAATGTCTAATTATTTTAATTTAATTAAAAATAAATTTGTGAGTGGAAAGTTATTACTAGTGGATGAATAAAGACACAATATTTCCAGAAAAAAAATAAAAATGAGATAATTTGATGTGGCTATTAGAGTGAAAGACTAGCGCTAATCCATACCAAGAGGAAGTGAGCGATGACAGCAATTTTTTCTTTAAGTTTGATGACAATACACCCAAAATAAATTACATATAATTTAAAGTTTTACATTTCTATTTATTCCAAAATTAAATTTTATATAACTGAATTTATCAATATAAATAAGGCTATCTCGACAATGGGGCTTTTGTCAAGAACAATGTTTCCTTTACCAAATAAAATAGACAGTTTTCTTAAATATTTACTCTTAAAATTTGTTTATTGTAAAGTACTTCACTTTTTTGAGTGTAACTTTCTAGTTACGTAGTAGTAACTTTGCGGTTTAATGAAGATTTCCAACTAAAGATTATTCGGTAACTTTTCTTAGTTTTTTTACCTTTAAAAATTTGAGAATGTGTTCTCAGTACTAAAGCCACGATCTTTTAGCCTCCACAACATGGAGTCCGTAAACCTTATGATGGTTGCGTCAACCGATATCACCTCATACGTTTAGTTTATGTAAAAACTGTGAACCCTTGTTTAATACCTGGTATATAACTCCTACTACGTTTCATATCAGAAAAAATCAAATGATCCGATGATGTTAATGTGTAGGTAAGTTAAAATATTACCACTCATAAAATAACACCAATATATATTTGAAATACGAGCTGTAATTATAAGTTTTTGTTTTAATTACTATGGCGGAATACTCCTTTCACGATGTCCGACAGATAATAATGAATAGTTTAAAACATGGCTTAATTAAATAACAGTGCCTCAAAGAAAGCTAAAAATCCTCAAGGTCTTCTTATTGTCCAAAGGATAATTTTTCATAAACTGTTGTTAGAAAAGATCTTTTAAGAACAGATATAAATATAATAGAAAATAATTAATATATATATATATATATATATATATATATATATATATATATATATATATATATATATATATAAAGAATATTTCAAATTTCTTCTAATAACAAATTGCATTTTTAAATTGATTTATATATAAAAAAAATTTTTGGATTTAACTTTATTAAAACTCTTTAACTATAAATTAATTGTTTTTCGCTAATAATTTGCAATTAGAGAATATAAAGCGACTAAAGTAATGAAGAACTAATTTATTTAATGAAATTATATATAAATTGTTAGGCTTTCGGACAAAGTACGTTTATAGTATTGCGATAAAGATATTTTATTCTTTACTCAGACTGAAACAAAAAGGTTAATGATTATGTAAAAGAATTTAGGCTGTATTCCTGATTTTACAAATTATTTGTTTGAGCACTATCTTTACCTTTCGGATAAAAATGTTTAAATATCATTCTGGTGAAATTTGAAATACAAGATAATGACAGGGTAACAAATTCCCCAAAAACATTTTTAAATATTAAAGATTTTTTCTATACTGTATTAAATAATACAATTTAATACACATAGGTGGAGAAGAAATATAGTCAATTAAAATTGAGACTGAACTAAATATCAAGAATTGCATAACACATAAAAAAAGAATGATAAATTAGATAATAATTTTTTTTCATGAATCATTGAACAATTTTGTGATTACTGGATAAACTTAATTTCAAGGAAATATAGAGTATGTCCATAACATTATTTTTTAAAGTTCTCAGAAAATTTTGTTCCTAATTACCCGAAATTGATATAGATAGGGCGCAGAGAGATAAATTTATTTTATATTATATGATGATGTGGAGTTAACAATATAAATAGCAATAGCAATTTTTAGAAACATTATAAGAGCAAAATATCACCTTTCTTAATTAATAAAGATATAAACAAACAACTTTAGAAGTTCTCAACATCTTTAAGATAAAAATGTTTGCAATAAGATAACTAACAATCTCAAGTTTACATTATTCTTCTCTTACTGGTAATGCACTTTGTTTTTATTCTTTACAATGAATCTTCTGACAGTGAAAAATTAAAGTTAATTTTTCTCCTTTTTTTATTTAATATCGGTCGATATATTACTATTTAATATCAACTAAAGAAAACAGCCATCTGTTGAGGAAACTATGGCCTCATTGTTAGGGTGACATGGTTGATTTTCCGATATCTTGAATTATACGTAACATATTTACAGTAACTTGAATTAGAAATAAAATCGGTTTTTTGGGATTATTACAAATGTCGCATAAAAGAATTTTATTATAACAGTCGAAATCATGTGTTGACTAAAGTTATATAAATAAAAAAAGCAGTTTCTGAGAAGTTGTGAGGATATTAAAGACGCAGTAATTAAATATATTTGTAAAGATACTCGATGAGTTTAACAAGTTTAAAATCAAATATTGATTTCCTACAGCACATCTCATATACGGATCCAATTTGTAGATTCGATGTATATAAAAAGTTTATATTATTATTAAACTTAACGTCGATTAAATTTAAAATTAAGCGTTTAAAAAAATAGATGTGTCTACATCTATAGAAGTTATAATTGCAATATCGCATATTCATAAAATATCTTCGAAATGAAGAAAATAATTCTAATTAAATTCTAAAGAAATATTTACAACTTAATCTGCGAATTTTGCAATCACAAACTCCAATATCTAGTTAACTAATCTGTTTTACCTGGAATTTTAACCTCTTTTAAACAAATTAACGAATTCATAATGTACTCCCAGCTTATATTTAAGTTTAATCGTATATTTAACCATAAAATCTATAATTGCAATATACTCAAAAACTATTTGACTTGTCAAAATTAAACTAAATATTTGAATACTAATAAATATAGTTAATTAAGAATTAGACATTATTTGCTTGTTATAAAAGTCATGTTAACCTGGAGTTGAAGACTTAGCATTTCTTCTGCTTTTTTAGTAACTGCTATGACAAAAATCTATATGGCTAATAAAAAAATGAATAATTTTGATTGAAAAATAATATTTTATATCAAATCTGTTGAAAAAATGTAAAAGAATTTCTCAGCTTTTTTTCAAGAGATACCTTAAACATGATATAACAATACATTATTCAATGTATTAGTGAAATACTAACCTTCAACTATTTTACTAGCATTAAAAAATCCCAAAACAAATATATATTAGATGCTATTTCATAATTATCTTTTATACAAAAGATTTTCAAAATCCGTTTTTAAATTATTCATTACTGTAATATCTGGACTTTTGCCAAAAAATTATCAGTAACGACGTTTAAATCTTCATGCCATCTTTTGTCACAATTTAAAATTATTTTATTTTGTGTATTATTCCATTGAACATATTTTTCAAGTTAACAGTAAAATTTCTTATATCTACGTACCACAATACTAAATTTCATTTTTTAGTATTTAAAAATATTCTTTAATATTATAAAAATGTAAAGTTTTTATGGGGATCAGATCATGTTTCATCTATTATCTATTAACTATAAATTGTTTTTTTTTACAATTTTTTATAAGTGTTTGTTTTAACCAGTCTTAATTTATAATTTAATTTTTATAAACCGAAAGTGAACAACCGATATAATATTTTAAATTTTGTTAGTTCAATTATGAGTTACGTATTGTAATTAGAATCCTTTTTACCTTTAATAATAACTTTTTACATATTTCCTATATTTTATTTGTGTATGACTTAGCTATAGTAGGGATAATCTTGAATACTTTGCAATTACGTGTTCAGATGTATGAAACATAACACAATAGAACAAGGAGTTATTAAAAAAATTGCGTCATTTCCTTGTTTAACTTTTTTGATGTGGCCACTTTTTTTTTAATTATTCAAATTAACCCAAAGAAATTATTCAAGAATTCCAATTGGATTCTTTGGTTTTAGACAGAAATATATAGCTTCTCTTTAACAATAGAAAATCTAATTTAACATAAAATGATATGAAATCGAATTTTCAATATATTATTTGAATCATAGATATTTTTTTCTACCTAATTGCATATACCTCCAGGATAAGCAAATAGCCGTCAAGCCATAATTTATCATAATTTAACGTATTACGCATTTAAAACCTTTATTACATTATTTTTCAATCTTACAGTAAACTTTTTTACATCTACAAGCTGGAAAACTAAACTTAATTTTCTAATATTTAAAATTGTTCGTTACCTATAAAGTTTTTAATCACAAAACAAAAAAATATTAAGTTTGAACAAAAAGGATAATAAATTTCAAATGTAGCCCTTTTTTAAATAAAAAAGGACATACAATATAGAAGCAGAAAAAAGATATGAGATTATTTATTCCCAAACAAAATATTTCAATTTGCAAAGAGCGAAAAACATCCTAATAGTTTATAAATAATGAAAATTTGTGATTATTCCTTTGATGCTCTTTTCGCTTTAGCCAGTTTGATTTAGTTTTTAATATTAAAAAATGAGGGGAAAATTGCCTTATCTCCTTTTGCCTTTTTACAGTTTGTTATATTTCCATTAATATATTTATTGTCTCTTGCACAACTGACAACAAAAGGTAATAATATTGTTTTAGCAATAGAAAATCTTAAATAATATAAAATGATAACGGTCGAATTTTCAATATTTACTTTAAATTATCACAATTTTTGCACATTCAATTTTGTATACATTCAGGCTATATAAGGTAGAATGGCTCAGCTTTTATTAAAACAATTAAATTATAGATGACTAGATACGATGCGGAAAATACGTGTGGTTTTCAAATTTTAAATTATTTTTTCATAACAATAATAATATTTAAAATTCAAATTTTTCCACTTACTGTAACTTAATGAGAAAAAATAAAATATTAAGACAAAATAATTTTCCTGCATTTAAAAAACTACTTCTTTGTCTAACCTACCTGCAGCACATTCAGCAAAGAAAAAAAATGCTAGAATTGCAGCAATTTTTAAAAAATTTGCCGGCAATGGCGTCTTGAGATTTTTCTTAGTCAATTTTTGACACATTTTTTCGCGTAACTATACTAACAAAAACTAAATCGAAAGTTTCAACAGTTCTTCGGATGCGCGGTTAAAGAACTTGTTGTTCGTTGGCAAAGCAGGAAGCAAGAGCAACAGTTTTCAAAGTTTGACTCGCGACATTCGCCGCAACAGGCAGCTTTTATAGCGGATCAGATATGGGGATGAGCCATTGGGGTAGTTTTTGGTATGCTCTATGCAACGCCCACTTAACGTAAAAACCTTCGCCCGTGTTTTGCGTACACACAATTAACAAATTATTACGTAATTTATTATTTTTAAAATTACATTTACAATAATTGTATGGAGATTATTACGAATTGAAAGTAGTTTAAGTTGAACAAAAGCAAGTTTTATTGCATTGTATATAGGAAATTCGTAATAAGCATTGTTAAAAAACGGATTATATATTTTTTATCTTCGTCGCCTATTTCATTTTGTTTTTGGTGTTCTTCTAACTACTTGAGTTTAGTTGTCTAAAATTTGTTTCCTGAAGTAAATTACTCTAAAAATTATATCAGTGCTGTATTTTTTATTTTTAGTTAATAAGCTATGGGAGTAAGTCGTAGATATTCCTTTTGATTTAACGCAAGAAAATTTTAAAATATGTATAAAATTATATTTATTTTCAATATGAAAGGAATAGGAATTGAGAGCTATTTGTGATTTATTTTAGCATTATTTTTAGGGTCTCATATTTCAAAAGAAAAAAGAAAGCGTTTATAGAATTACTTATGTATCTGTCTGTTTGGGTGCTGACAATATTCGTCGAAAACGAATTTTTGAAACTCGTGAAACTAAAATCTCCATTTTAGGTCTTAAAGTCTTCTGGAAACTTAATTTTGTGGTAAGCAACATTTCTTCTATCGACTCACTTATACTTATTATTAGACTATATAATCTACTACAGTTATATACATAGGTATCCGTTAATCATCAGAAAACAATAGCGTTGCATTTTTCAAGAACATTAGAATACTGAAATATTTTTGTAATGTTTACAATAATTCTTTAGTTACCTACTTTGCTTAGCAAAACATGAAAATCTGCTTTTGTTTTTCGAGATTATTATAGTAATATGACTCTAATACAGTTTTTACTTCAATATCTGTCCAGCCCTTAATAGTGACTCGTATAGAAACCTTGGCACCGCAATTATGGAATTTTTCTCTAAATAATTCTATGGATTTTGTCTATCTTTATTGTGTTAGTTTCTCAATTTCTAAAGTTTTAGTCTTTCGAAAGCATCCATCAAAAAAACTAGGGAAAAAATTGTATAAAAATTATATTTTTACAATATTATCAAGAAGGTACCTAGATTTTGTTGGTTTACAAGAAGTGATATTAAAATTATTTTTTCGAATTTTTTCCTTTATTTTCGTTGAGCAGTTTTTCCAAACATGTTTTCCCTGATTGTACAGCATTTATACCAAAATCAAAAGGTATATAAAATAAGGTCTATATTTTTTATTAATATCGATGATTATATATATGATATATTTAAAAAAATTTTGAAGATAGCAACTAAAGCGTCAAATAAAAAAAAAACATAAAACACTGGAAATTGAAAATTATAGTAAAAAATTTCTCACTTAAAAGAAATGACAAATTTTAAGTAATGTTTTTGTGAATGTAGTTATTGATATGTTGATTAGTATAAAGGATTCTAATAATAAGTTTCAGACACGACATACCTCAATTTCCTTTATGTTTTTTTTAAAGCCTGTCAACGAAAATAAAATCATTAGACAAATACACTCTTTAAAAAATGATTGTACTTCTGGTGTTCATGAGATACACACTCAACTTATTAAGCAGTGGTACCTTTGCTTAATTAAACCTTTGATTTATCTAATATATTTAATTTTTAAACCTGGTACCTAACCACTTCAAAATCACCCTTGTTACACCAATACATGAAGCAGAAGGCAAAACGATTATTAATAAATATCGTTCAATTAGCGTAATAAATAATTTTGCTAACATATTTGAGGAATGTTTAAAAGATAGACTGGAAAATTTTTTGGAAATAAGTAACACCCAGTCTAAAAATCAGTTAGGATTTACTACTGGGTTAAGTGCACTAAATGCAATTTATTAATTTACTAGGGCGTTAACCAAGAGTTTTGATAACAATGAAAAGTACCTCGCTGTTTTTCTGGATCTTGGCAGGGTCATTGACACAGTGTTCCATGACTCAGTTTTAGAGGTTTTAAATATCTATTGTGTTAAGGATATTATGTTGAGTGTCCCTGGAAGTTATTTAAAGACTTATTGTGTCGCCTGTTATATCTGTTCTAGGTGAACAAGTTGATTGTCTTGATTAGGTTTAGCAGCCTGTTTACTAGCTTACCCTCTGAGTATAAGCCTTCCTAGTTGATCAATGAAGGTATCTCCAGTAATGTTTATTTGAAGCTCATAGACAACGATGCTTCTTGCGAAGTGGTAGATATCTGCAGGACTTCCATTGTCTTTATATTTTATTGAATATCATGACATTTCGACTAGTAGTTCTCCCTAGCCATTTTCAAGTGAAACTGGACAAATTGTTAAGCTCCACAACTAATTATACCAAAAGTAAATAGAGTGGAATGTAACCAAGATGAGTGCAATTATGCGTGCTATGCTAAGGCCCCATTTATGGTGCGTTTACAATTACTAAAATGTGGTTTCCACACTCTTAGGTTTAAAGAAGGTTTACTAAAGTTACGATGAATAACCGCGGCATCTTTGAATTTACGTTTTCTCCAGTGTTATTCTCGGTGTCCTCTATCATGAATATTCACTGGGCAATGAGAAAATATGTCAATGTAACTCAAATAGAACTCACTGTCATTACTATGATAGAAAATGAAATTATTAGTAGAAATTTTGAGAGAAAAAATTAATCATATATACAGACCGCAGGCAGGTACTACTTACCCTGAACAGGTCACGCATATCTTCTAGCATATTACTGGAATGCTATCAGATCTTTATCTTGGTCACAGGTGACACAATTCGTCTGATGAAAAACACATTGCTGATATCTGATAAATTGATGATTCCCATTCTCTGTTTAAAATACGGTGGGATAAATTCATAAATTGTGAACTCTCCAAGCACGCCTGGAGGTTAAAAAAAATATATTTGTCCAAAGGAAAACTGTGATTAGTGACAAGGCACTGCAAGCTAAGAAAACACTTGCATAATATAAAAGTATGCATCATTTCCCTATATAGGGGTTGTGAAACAGAAGATGAGACTGTAGAACATATTCTATGTGACTCTGCTACTCTTTCCCTAAAAAAGATCCATATTAGGTGAGCACTGCCGCTTGGCAACGCTGTCGCCTACTTTATTATTCTTGACTGCGCGATGAGCTGAGCCAGGCAGTCACCTATAGAAACATGTACAATTGATCTAGGGAGGCTCAAGCACTGTAAAGCCTAGTCCAACCAAAAAAATCAAATAGATTTGTAGTTTCATTATAGCTCAGCGAACTGTTAAAGTTGTTTAGTGACCAAAAAAATTAAAAAAAATATATTTCTTTGATAACCTTTGAATTTTACTAATATAATTATAGATGTTATTTTGAATAATTTTGTTTTACAGGTTTTCAAAGTGAGGAGCTAAAACTTCATAAATCGATAGTACTGAATCCTTATTTCTTGCATCGATTACGTAAGTAAGGAATCTAAGTTTTCCGTTGTCATAATAAGTAACTTTTATAGCTAATTAAATATTATAATTATCTTTTACGGTAACTCTTATATGCTCTATAGTGCGTTCGTTTAACATAAACTTTTACTTTATATTAACTAACAAGGTTTACAGTATGTTAAAGATTATTCTTATCCTAATCTTCAAGTTCCATAAAATTAAGAGCTTTTGAAAGTTGGCTGAATATAAAATATTTATTATATATTGTTTTAAGATAATAATTATTTGAGTAACTGTCATTTCAATCACGTAAACATTAGTTTTGATTTTAAACGAAATATATTTCATATTTTACAATTTTGGCATTGAAAAGGTTGGCAGTTTTAATATTCTGGTCATATATCTAAGAATGGGGATTTGATATAGATAGTTGTTCTTGTGAATATTGCTCTTGGTTCGTCACAGTTCCACTGACGAGATAATTGGGTGGTCCAAACACGTATGCAGAGCGTACAGTGAAATCAGCAGGAAATAAACTACTACCGTTAATAGTCTAAAGAAGAAAAATAGTAACTTTTCTACAACATGACAGACTTCATTAAATTCTATTTAATTTTCAAATTTCTTACTAATCCAGTGTGTATATAGATGTCGTTTGACTATTGGTATTTTATAGTCAGTTATCGAAAATATCTGCAGACATAACATCCTGCCGACATACCACAAAATGAGAATTTGATATAGACAATTGTTTTCTGTGAATTTTGCTCTTGGTTGATTACAACTCCACTGGCCAGACCATTAGGCGATCGAAACATACATGGGGGCTAAATCGCAGTGGAATTTGCGAAAAATATACTTTCACCTTCAATGAACGAAAGGATAAATTGTTAAACTAATGCTACTACTGTAAAAACTCCTTTATATTTTATTTAATTTTCAAAACCTTTTTGGTATAATTTACTATATAGAACATCTAACAATTAACTTTTGAGATTTTGTAATATATGAAAAAATATGTGAGTGTATGAAAATCCAAACTTTTAAGAATACTGATATAATCCAAAACTTTTAAGAATGCTGATATAAAATGAATGATAAAAACAAGCAATAAAAGATGAAAACAGGCTAGAACCAATAAAACAACAAAAAATATTCCTACGTATAATTAAAAGAGAGATTTACAGAAATTACGCAATCTTGATTCCAATTTTAGTAAATAAAAAATGTTGTTTATATTCAAAAATTTAAACATTCATTAAGGAACAAAATGTTATCTATATGAGAAACTGCCTTGTTTTTATTGAATTTTTCATAATTGGACATTTTTTTTAATTTTCAAGGATGTTATTATTGAAAACTGTTAGAAAGTGGGTATATTCTAATTTTTTGCCGTTGCAAATTAATGTTTTTTTAGTAATTTTTCATAATTTCACTTAACCTATTACAGTCACCTATCAAATTGGGCTTAAACTTAAATTACGATAATGAGATTAAAAGTTTCGTGCTTAACAAGAAGTATTGAAAAATTATCTTAAATTTAAGATATGTTTCTGGAATATATTCTTTTAATTATATATCCTTGCACCACTGGTACTCTACTGCTTAGGTCACTTAGTTGCTGGAGTTTTTGCTCAAGTCTGCCAAATAGATGTTCGTCTCTGGGATGACTTCGCAATCGGACCTAAACTCTTTCCAAGAAAGATATTTTTGAACAGACTGAAGTTCTAAAGGGTCAACTCGGATGAATAGGATGCAAGCAGCACGATTTCTAACTTCAGGTTATGAGCTTTGGGTATCACCATGACAGTTTTCTGGCAGAGAGCGCTACACTGGTATTTTCATGCCAAAAATTCGAGAGTTCGGTGAAAAGAAGTTCTAAAGGCAAGTCACCAGAGTTCAGTTGACAGTTACAACAAAAATGCCAGACTAACTGCTATGCCGGAGAATGGAGGTGGGTTATGAGGGCGCCGCTGCGTCGTAAAACGATTCTGCATTTAACCTACCTAAATGTAGAAACTTTATGAGCATCTGGGTCAAATAAAAGTCGTTTATAAATAATAATATTAAAAATTTTTAATTAAATATCTAAAGACTAGCGGGATTGATGACAAAATGCTGGATATGTTATAAATAAAATATTCATTTTAAACAATCACACAATTTTCAACTTGAAATAATTAATAAATTTTCATTTAAAAAAAATTAGAATGTAGATCAGAATTATGTAACTTGATAGTTTATAATTAATAAACTGTTAAGTGACTTAAATCAAAAAAAGGAAAATAAATTGGAGTATGTATAGGTAAAATAATTTCAATAAATAATGATGAAGTTATGTTATACTAGAGAAAAAAGTTCAAATAAAATTTAACATGTAAACAAACTCTAGCACCCACTGGCTCTAAAACATAATGCATACCCAATATATTCCATGATCATGGATAGAACGCGGAAAATTGCGCAATGCATTTTAAAAAAAGAATGGAATAAACTTAATTTAGAAAATTTAATGAGTTGTTATCATTAAAATACAAAAAAAAATAAGACTACGTGTGCCTGTTAACCTAATGGTGAGACGACTGGATGTAAAGCTTACTTGAAATTTACATCTACAGAAAATTATTTCTAAAAGTAAAATATCGATCAGCAAAAAAGGTACTGGGCAACACGTCGAAATTAAAATCACACATTGTGCACTGGCTCTACACTGAGGTAGTAAGACCCATGATAACTTGTGGCTCGGTTGTATAGTAGACAAAAATTACTTAAAGACGGGCCACTCTGGAACTCTTCAAACTACAGAAACTGGCCCGTCTATGCACCACTGGTGTCTTAAGAAACACTTAAACAACAGCCATGAAAACCTTACAAAACTCCCCCCTTGATATTATAATCAGGGAGTGGGGGCATAAAGGCTGGACACACCAGCATCGAAGGCGTGATAATGAATTTATTATTAGAAATGAGCAATCACACCATGCCAAGAATCTACAATTCAGCGTGACTGGAAGGTGGGCTCTGACCAATCAGTGAGTCAACCAGGAAACCTTGTCTGGTACACGCATGGGTCCAAAACTGATCTTGGTACAGGTGCAGGTATACACAGGGACACATCCAAACTTAACACACGTGAGGCCCTGGAGAAGCTTACCACGGTATTTCAGATAGAAATACATGCTATTGATATCTGTCATCGGGAGAATCTGTTCTCATTTTCTCTGATAGGCAGGTAGCGCTGAAGGCTCTAACGTGTTATCAAAAAGCATCAAACCAGGTGTCTTCAAAATTCTATCATTAAGGGAAAACACAAGATCACTTTTGCATGGGTACCAGGGCGCAAGGGCGTCCTGGGCAATGAAATAACGGGCCAACTGACTTGACAATGATTTGTCACTATATTTATTTGACCAGGACGAGTATATGGATTACAAATGCTGATATTCTTGGGCGGCTACCCTGGTGGATAAATTAACAACACCAGACCCGCAAGAATCACATTGAGGGGTACAGGCATAGCAAGCTATTGCTGAACAGATCATCCGTCAATTGAACTGCGAAATTCTGCATCTAAACAGACAACAGACCAAGCTGCTGACAGGATTTCTAACTGGTCAGTGCAGCTTTAGGAAACATCTACACAATGGACATTTTTAATGAGCCAATATGTAGACTGTCTGATGAAGAAACCGAGACGGCCTCATAAATCATCTTCGAATAGGAAGCTTTAACCTACTGGAGACATTTTTAGGGATCGATCAATGAGGAAAGTTTATACCCAGAGACAAACTAGTGAACGGGCTGCTAAACCTAATTTAGGCAACGAACTTGTTTACCTGGAACAGATATAACAGGCAATTAAATAAAGTCGCAAAAAATTCCCATTTTATCCAAAGTTGTAGACCACACTAAACTGAACAACAAAAATTCTTTGATTCTCGGAATTTTTCAAATACCAGTTTTAAATGAAATTGTACCAAAGAAATATTTAGTCTGCTATAGTAAATTCCCTATCGTGAATTTTAAGAAATTAATTTTAGATTCGTAACCTAGGCCATCAAAAACCCCCCAACACCGACATTGGAAGAACTTGAGACCTATTTTGTATGCATATTGTGTTTGAAGAAATTATTTTAAAATCCGTAATATAGGCCCCAAAATCTCTCCAATATAAATTTCTACAAAATAGGAAAATAGTAATATTTATAGTCTCCCCTATTTAATTTGCCGTATTAAATAATAAAAAATTAACTTCAGATTCGTAACTTACGATTCCGAAAACCACCATATACCAGTTTTAAAAAATGTGATTGACGTGAAATTTCCAACCTACCATATTATATCCACCATTGAATTTCAAATAAATATTATCAAATTTTTAATCTAATCTTAATCTGCACCTTCCAGTATCAATTTTGAACATAATCTGAAAATTTTTAAACCGTCATATTGCATTTACCATATTTAATTTTGTTAAAACCATTTTAAATTCGTTATTTATCCTCTCAGAAATTCCCCAGTAACAATTTTGAACAAAATCTTGAGATGGTAAAATTTTAGGCCTCCCTATTGGATATACTATTATTAAATTTTTTAAAAATGATTTTAAATTCGTCGTTTACATCCTCTGAAATCCTCCTCTACCAATTTAGTAAAAAATCGCGAGATGTTAAATTTTTAGTCCGCCATACTGAATTCGCCATATTGATTTTTTTAAAATAATTTTAATTCATAACTTACATCTTCAAAAATCCCCCATATGCCAATTTTTAGTCCACTATTTCCAATTTTTTAAAAATAATTTTATATTCGTAATCTACAACCTCAAAAACTCCCTATACCAATTTTGAACAAAATCAAGAGATACGAAATTGCTAGTTCATCATATTGGATCCGTCATAGTGAATTTTTTAAAAATTATTTTAGTTCTCTTGTGTACTCGTACGACCCCGAAAACTTCCCTATGCCAATTTAGAAGAAAATCTGACAATTTTTTTTCTACCATATATAATAGAATCTTCTTTAAAGTTACAACAAAGTATTGAAAATGACAACAACTGTTGTTTAGACTTTTAAGTCAGACTTTTGAAAATTTGACTTTAATTAACTGTCTTGTAGCCAATCTCTCACGTATCGACGGCGCTGCAGTGGTATGACGGTAAGGTTATGTGAAGTTTGAACAAAATTATTGTCGTCGTGTCGAGCGTTGAGCTCTTTCAAAATATTTTGTGATGAAGAATAAAATCCGTAATGTTCCGCATCGGAGATCTCTATAGATGGTAGTAGTATGGAGCTCCACAGATCAGGTGGAGGTCTCTGTTCAAGAATGTCTCAAGCCTGCTCAATCTGAACCTGCCGTTGATGATCTAGATGGGAGCACCAAATGACAATATCGATCTTATGAAGAGCTTGTAAATCGTTAATTTTAGCTTAAGATTAAGGTTGCTATTATGATTCAGCAGTGAGAGACACTTTGGCTTTGGCTAGCAAGTAGTTATTGTTAAGTGACCATTTAAGCCTCCTGTCGAAGACTAACCCTAAGTACTTGGCATTATCTCTCCAAGGAATTTTATTGTTATAAATGGACAGCTGATAGGAATAGCAAACCTGGCTTTAGCAAACATACTAACCTGTATTTTCTCAGGATTCAGTTTAATTTTCCAATCGACCTTCCATTTCCCTAACTTGTTTATGTGTCTTATAATTTCAATAATGATGCTAAATGACCATTATTGAACAGAGTGGGAGACAGAGGGTAACCCTGTGGAACCACCGCTCTAACCTGACTTACAAAAGACACAGCGTCGTTTGATGATACTACAAACGATCTGCCCTCAAGAAAGCTTTGGATTAGTTTAACAAAGTAATTTGGTATTCATTACCATGATATCAGCGTCAGCTTGAATTTTACTTAACCCATTTGGGACAAAATAATATGGGATCCCGCAGCAACTTCTTGAATGAAATGGACAAAATTTTATTCGAATCTGTGCCGCCGTTATCCAATAATATACAAAAAATACTTAGCAGTCGAATTTAGAACCTCCTTCTTTTAGAAGCCGCATAAAATCATATGTTTAAACCAGCTAAGTATATTTGAGAGTCTTTAATGCAGATACTTAATTTTTCATAAAATATTTATATATATATATATATATATATATATATATATATATATATATATATATATATTTATAGATATATATATATATATATATATATATATATTTTTATATATATATATATATATATATATATATATATATATATATTAAAAATAAACAAATTCATGGTCTATATATTTGAAAAAGTTGTTTTATTCTCCTTATGACCGTTAAGAAAGGGGACAGACAGTATATTCTCTGCGAATTCCACTCTGGTTCTCTCTCCATACTAGTTTCGACCACCTAATGGTCTCATCAGTGGAGCTGTAACGAACCGAGAGTAAAATGCACAGAAAACAAATGTCTACTTAAAATCCCCATATCGAAAAATATCGGCAGGATATTACCTGCAGAACTTGATGCCGGACTGCTATCTTAAACAGTACAAACGAACATCTGAATATACCCCGGAGCGGTAGGAAATTTATTAAAAATAAACAAATTCACGGTCTATATATTTGAAAAAGTTGTTTTATTCTCCTTATGACCGTTAAGAAAGGGGACAGACAGTATATTCTCTGCGAATTCCACTCTGGTTCTCTCTCCATACTAGTTTCGACCACCTAATGGTCTCATCAGTGGAGCTGTAACGAACCGAGAGTAAAATGCACAGAAAACAAATGTCTACTTAAAATCCCCATATCGAAAAATATCGGCAGGATATTACCTGCAGAACTTGATGCCGGACTGCTATCTTAAACAGTACAAACGAACATCTGAATATACCCCGGAGCGGTAGGAAATTTATTAAAAATAAACAAATTCACGGTCTATATATTTGAAAAAGTTGTTTTATTCTCCTTATGACCGTTAAGAAAGGGGACAGACAGTATATTCTCTGCGAATTCCACTCTGGTTCTCTCTCCATACTAGTTTCGACCACCTAATGGTCTCATCAGTGGAGCTGTAACGAACCGAGAGTAAAATGCACAGAAAACAAATGTCTACTTAAAATCCCCATATCGAAAAATATCGGCAGGATATTACCTGCAGAACTTGATGCCGGACTGCTATCTTAAACAGTACAAACGAACATCTGAATATACCCCGGAGCGGTAGGAAATTTATTAAAAATAAACAAATTCACGGTCTATATATTTGAAAAAGTTGTTTTATTCTCCTTATGACCGTTAAGAAAGGGGACAGACAGTATATTCTCTGCGAATTCCACTCTGGTTCTTTCTCCATACTAATTTCGACCACCTAATGGTCTCATCAGTGGAGCTGTAACGAACCGAGAGTAAAATGCACAGAAAACAAATGTCTACTTAAAATCCCCATATCGAAAAATATCGGCAGGATATTACCTGCAGAACTTGATGCCGGACTGCTATC